>JASVEL010010745.1:0-163180 GCA_032618575.1 Nicotiana noctiflora | reverse complement strand
CTCTGTTTCCCCCATTTTATGCTTCTTCATATTTTGTTATCGGTATGTGGTGTGTGAGAGTTGATTTGGATTGGCTTTGATAAGAAATGAGACACTTAGTCTCTTTAAGGAAAGCTTAAGTTTGAAAAGTCAACTAAACGTTGACTTATGAGTTATAAGGCTCAGATGAGATTTCCGGTAATTCAGTTAGCTTCGGGAGATAATTTGTTAATTATGAGAGTGATCGGAAGTGATTTTGGAGGTCCGGTGTAGAATTAGGCTTGAATTAGCGAAATTAGTATTATGGAAAATTTTGGTTGATAGGTGAGATCTTGATCCGAGTGTCGGAATGGAATTTTGTGAGTTGCTATAGCTTCGATATTTGATTTGTGATGTGTGTGCAAACTTTCAGGTCATTCAGGCGTCGTTTGGTTGGATTTTTTATCAAAGGCGTGTTTTGGAAGTTTTTGAAAGAACTTAGGCTTGAATCCGATGTAATTTGATGATTTTAGTGTTAATCATGGTGTTTTAATGATCGGAGTAAGTTCGAATAAGGTATTGAATCATGTTTGTGTTTTTTGTTGAGGTCCCGGGGGCTTCGGGGTGAGTTCGGGTGGTTAAATGGAGAGTTTTGGAGTTGTTGCATATTTACGCTTGCTGGTATCTTGTGTTTTCGCACATGCGGCTATGGGACCGCAGGTGCGGTCTCACAGAAATGAGAGGGAAGCTGCAGAAGCGAAAGGAGGAGGCTTGGGAGTTTCCGCAAAAGCGGACATGCGGACCGCAGAAACGGTCCTGTGTAAAAATTGAAAAAATCACAGAAGCGGATAAATAACCGCAAAAGAGGTGTCGCAAAAGAGACAAAAGGACCGCAAAAGCAAAAAGTGTTGTTTAGAGGGTATTAAATATTAATTCGATCTTCGCGAATTTTTGAAATAACTCAACACTTTCACTTTGGACTTGGGGGTTTTTGCGCGATTTTGAATAAGGTTTCGAGGGCTTTAATCGGGTATGGATTCTTGGACTTAGAATACAATTTTATGGTACAAAAATATGGATTTAGACTGAATAATCAAGGAATCAAAGGTCAAAAATGGTGATTTAGGGCTTGAACTTAAGAGAGTTTAAAATAGGGATTTAAGTTGTCAAATGGACTCCGATTTTTATGATTTTGACATGTATATACTTGTGGTGAGATGATGAATCCATTGATGTGAATTTTATAATTTTTGAGAAGTGGGCCCGGGCTCGGGTTTTGCTAGTTTCAAATTTTTGCTATTTTTTGATTGTTTTCGATCGGGTATTGTCCCATTGGCATATTGTAATGTATTCGCTCTGGTGTTGGATATATTCAATGCGTGTGGAGGCCGCTTTGAGGGGCAAAGGCTTTGCGAGCTGGAGATTTCACTGGTTCGAGGTAAGTAATGGTTGTAAATGATATTCTGAGAGTTTGAAACCTCGGATTTGCACTCATAGTGCTATATTGAGGTGACTTGCACGCTGGATAGAGAGCGTGGGGTAGATCACCATTGGGGATTGTGACTTGGTCCGTCTGATTTTACCGCTTATTTCACTATGACTTGTTGTTTTTCACTATGACTTGGGCTTATTTCCATACTTGGGGCTTATAGTCGACCGTTTGAACTCCTTGTGGGCTATCATCACTATTTTCCTTACTATTTGAAATATTATTTGAACTCAGTTCATTTGAATTACACTGTTTCATGAACTCAGCTATATTTTTACTCAATCTTGAGTTTTAACTGATATTTGAACTATTGTTTGAGCTGAGCATTATTGTTTTTACTAATGCCCGAGGGGCTTGTGATTATTTTTGGACTGATTGAGGCCGAGGGCCATGTGTGAGGATATGTGGAGTGATGTTAGGAGGCTTTCATGCCTCGAGTGATATGCGGAGAGGCTTTCCGACCTCGAGTGATATATGAGGAGGCTTTTAGGCCTCGAGTGTTATGTGAGGAGGCTTTTAGGTCTCGAGTGATATGCGAGGAGGCTTTCAGGCCTCGAGTGATATGCGAGGAGGCTTCCAGGCCTCGAGTGTTTTGTGAGAAGGCTTTCAGGCCTCATGTTGATATGTACAGACTTTCAGGTCTTATGATGATATAGCGCTTGGGCCGTAGGAGCCCCTCCGGAGTGTGCACACCAACATTGAGCGCGTGTACCCATGTGATTTAAGAGTGAGCCCGAGGGGTTAATGTTGTACTGTATGACTGATACTGAGCCCGAGGTGCTGATACTGTTCTGAGTGATGTGATACTGAGCCCGATGGGCTGATACTGTTTTAAGAAATTGATATTGAGTCCGATGGGCTGGTACTGTTTTGAGCTGCGACCGAGGGGCAAACTTTTATGTACTCATCTTGCATACTTATTTGCCTTCTTACCTGTTATAATGTAGTATTTATGCCCGAGGGGCGGATTTTCTGTGGATATCAACACTAACTGTTTTGAAATCATTTTTGTAAGTATTGAAAATATCGTTTTCAAAAGAGATTTGAACTGAACTAAGGTATTTCTAAAGATTTCACTATTTTTCTCAAAATATTGTACCCGACTTCTATACATTATGTTGGTTGCTTTACGTGATTTCTTGCTGCTTAGTTATTATTTACTTTTATTACTCACTGAGTTGGAGTACTCACTTTACTTCCTGCACCTCGCGTGTAGTTGCATGCATTTATTCACCCGGTAGAGGGTAGTGACCGTGTGGAGGCAGAGTTGTAGAGGTTGAGCGATGTGTCTGCCAGCATTCGCAGCACCACAATCCCTTTTATATTATTCATTAGTATTACTCAGTGTATTTCTTGACTGTAAAGTGGGAATTTCATTCTTATAGATGCTCGTGACTTGTGACACCCAGATTTCAGGCTGAGTCGGGATGGGTTTCCTGTTTTATCACGTTTATTCCGCATTATGATTTTATTATCTATGATTCAGACTTATTCATGCTAAGTAACTGTTAAAAGAGGCATTGTTGTTCTGTTGGCTGGCTTTGTCTTCACGAGAGACGCCTTCACGACCGGGTTCGGGAAATTGGGTCGTGACATTTTGTTAGTTTTCGAGAATCCCTTTAAGCAATTTTGAGCTAATACAAAAGTAAAAGAGTACAAACAAGTTGTCAAAATCCATGCTTATCAACTATCTTTGTGTATTTTCTCGAAAAAGGATATACAACTTGTGAGAAAAGGGATGTAAAAATTGAAATGAAATCGGTAGTTAAACAAACAAAAAAGGAAAGTTGGAAGTGAACCCGGTCCAAGCTAACACTCGAAGCTAAGTGTTTATCATAAAATTCGTATAATTAAACTTATAAGTGATTTTTAGTATATGAAATTTTACCTAGAACTAGTTGATGAATATAACAATTAAAAGTAGAAATCAACAACAAAGTAAAGCAAACCAGTATTGAAATGCAATTCAGCCCTCGAGCTGGGTCGTCCTCGAACTAAGTGAGTGAGAGTAAGTTATGGAATATAGCGATGAACAAGAGAGTGAGATAGAAAGAACGTTGTATTGCTTTGATATGCATCAATTTAAGGTGATTACAAAATGATTAGTACCCTCTTTATAGAGTAGAGAAATCCAGTATAATTCTAATTATACAAGTAAATCTCATGATTAGCTAAACATGAGCTCTTGATTTGATATGTTCCGAGATTTTCGCCATGACCAATCACAAATATCTCGCCTTTTCATTATTATGCTATGTGCGGTCTTGTTTGATATCTGTCCAAATCGACCCTTGATCATTACAAGTTTTGATCTTGCTAGGTACCTGAAATCCCAAACCCGGTACCTTATCCTCTTATTTCGATCTGCCAAGCCATGGGACTGATCCTGATCCATCCTCCTAATCTTGATTAATTAGTAAAATCAGGGGGGCTCGGTTTTGACCGTATTCACTAACGCCATCCCTTATGGCCTATAGGCTTCTACGGACTATATGTCACTCTAATATACAGGTTCAAGTTTTAAGGAACTATCACAATTTCAAAATTTATTCAACTTTTTTCTTTTTTCACTCTGCCACACTTGTTACAGTCGACAACTCAGAGATCCATATATTTCATTCTCCAACATTCTTTCCCCCATTCGAACTCCGACAGATCCATTTACTGAAGTTGAAATCTGTTGACCTATAAAGTAGAAATATCAAGCAATGTGTGCGCCCAATAGATGTGGGTTTGCCTTATAGGCTGCTATGCGATAATCTTGTGTTGAGTTGACCTCTCTAATGGAGTTTACAGAACCTTTTAAACAAACTGGCCCTTATGCTTTCTCACCAAATGCTCGCTTCCTCGCTGTCGCCGTTGATTATCGCCTCGTCATTCGTGACGTTCTCTCGCTCAAGGTCCTGCATTTTTATTTTTAATCTTTAGTGAATTTTTACATAACTGGAAGTTAATTGTCAAGTTACCACATGTCCGCATCATCTAAAAATTTAAGTTGTTAGGGATTGGACCTGGTTCATATCTGTTTATATACTTGTCTGCAACAAGCTGATTTATCTGAATAGGAAATGTCACATCTCTATTTATAGTATAATACCATCTAGATTCAATGGTTTTATTATCTATAGATATGTAATATCAATGGGAAACTGCTCCTAATGCGTAAATAAGCAAAATGGGGGACTTGAAGCTTACACGAGATGTTACCGTGTTCTAAAGAAGACAGGAAGAAAAGCAAGTCTGCCTTTACAGTGTTCTAAAGTTCTTCCGTCCTGCAAATTAGTTAGAGATTTTCCTTTTGTCCATTAGATTACTCAGTATGTCAAAATATAAGGTCAACGCTCCTTAGATTATTTAGCGGTGTTGCCAGCGAAATGATAATTTGTGGAGAAGATTAATAAAAAGGAAATGGGACTCATGTTAATGGACAAAATAGACATTTGCAATTAGTTTTTGGCCATATGTTGTGGTGTTAAGCTCATTAATCAAGCTGGCTGTTTTCCTTCTTGAGCCTGCTGAGATATTCTTTTTTTGGATCTTCAGGTTGTGCAACTGTTTTCATGTCTGGACAAGATTACATACATTGAATGGGCCCCTGATTCTGAATACATACTTTGTGGTCTTTACAAGAGACCTATGATACAAGCATGGTCTTTGACACAACCTGAGTGGACATGTAAGATAGATGAAGGTCCTGCAGGAGTTGCTTATGCTAGGTGGAGCCCGGACAGTCGTCACATACTCACCACATCCGAGTTTCAGCTACGGTTAACTGTTTGGTCACTGCTTAACACTGCGTGCATACATGTCCAATGGCCAAAGCATGGGTCTAAAGGGGTATCATTTACCAAGGATGGAAAGTTTGCTGCTGTCTGCACTAGACGTGATTGCAAGGATTATGTTAATCTGCTGTCCTGCCATACATGGGAGATAATGGGTGTTTTCGCTGTTGACACGTTGGATTTGGCTGATGTTCAGTGGTCTCCAGATGACAGTGCTATAGTCATCTGGGATTCTCCTCTCGAGTACAAGGTAGTCACTATGTGCTGTTTATAGCCTCTCATAAAGTTATACTTTTTCTCACCTTTTGGAGGACACTTTTGAAAATTCAACTGAAACTACTATTTTCTTCATCACTGTAAAACACTAAAATGATTATGTGAAATTAGCTTTAATGTGAGAAATACAGGAAAGCTTTGAATGTTCTGTTTTGTGATAATTTGTTAGTCTTTATCTCCAAGGGACTTTATGTGGTTCGTTTTTGTTTAGGTTCTGATTTATTCTCCAGATGGGAGGTGCCTGTCTAAGTATCAAGCATATGAGAGTGGACTAGGAGTAAAAAGTGTTTCATGGTCACCTTGCAGCCAGTTTTTGGCGGTGGGAAGCTATGACCAGATGCTACGAGTTCTGAATCACCTGACATGGAAAGTATTTGCAGAATTTGTGCACCCATCTGCTGTTAGAGGTCCTTGTTGTGCTGCTCTTTTCAAGGTATGCAATCTCTTGTTTTGCTCCATATTTGCAGGGCATCATATTGATTTTGGTAATTTCTTTCTTTAATGTTAGGAAGTGGATGAGCCATTGCAACTTGATATGTCAGAATTATCACTTAATGATGATTTCGCCCAGTACAGTAGTGGTGAGCACTAGTGTTTTCTTTTGTTAATATTGTCTTTATCTTGAAAGTTAAGCATCATGTTTTTTTAGGTGTACAACAACTGCCAATTGAATTTTATTGGTTTCTTGTGGCAATTCAAGAAACAAGTTCCACTAATAATGGAACCTAAGATTCACTGAGGCAAAACTCGTCTGAAAAAACCAAGTGAAATGATAAACCACATCTGGCTGATTTAAATGGTGCATACCATGCTGTCTCTATGGAGTAAAACCTGTTGTCTTCTGTAATGCTTCTGGATAAGTCAGTTGAGTGTTATTAACTTCTAATGCATTTACTCATTAGTCTTTTGGAAATTGTGGTTTTTATCTGCTCATTCTGGATTTTGAGCTATGTCTGTCTAGCCTATTACACATTGTCCAATTGCCAACAAAGTTAAATTAACACAATATCAAATCAACTTGGTCTAGACTAAAACGTTCAAATAAGGTGAAGAAGAGGGAATTCCTTTTGAAGCACTGCTACTGTCTTTGAAAAAGCGTACTCTTGTTCGAAACAAAGCTTAGTTTAGTGAAAGTTGGCAAACAAAACATGCCTTACTTAACTTTTTCCCTCAGCTTGCAAAACAAGTTTTCTTAGTTGCTTCTATTTTCTTATTGCAACTTTGGATCCTATGATTAAATTTTATTTGCTAGGTTAGCTTCAATTTTTTGAAAGAGTGGAGGAGTCAGGGGTTTGAAGAAATACAGGAAGCCCCTTATGATAGGAACAGAGGAAAATATTCCGAAGAATTCTGGGGAAAACTATAACTTAAAATATATGTTTTAAAGATAAAAAATAAAATGCAAAAATATATATGCTTTTGTAGGCTTAAAATATATAAATAACGGTGTTCCTCGCCAAATACTTAAGTTTTTTTGGATGAGGTAGTTATACAATTCAATATGGTACTAGAGCAAACATACATTCTAAGTTTGCATCTTACTGTCATCCATCAAACAGATGTTTCCACATGCTTGGTTCACGTAAAAAAGTCATCGCTGCACATGAGACTTAAAAGTAAATAAACAAAAGTATTCCTTCTCTAACAACTTAAGCTTTTTAAATGAGGTGGATCACACACTTCAATAAGTTCCACATTTGTTTTACTTTTGTGCGATTGTAAATTTTGCGATGTGAGCAAAAGCAATTGTAATGTTAGCACTCTCTATGGCTGTATTGTATAAACCTTATCTTTTTTTTTTTGTTTGTATAAATCTTTAATATTTATTGTCTTTCTCTTACTTATTCAGGTTGGATTTTGAGATCATGTCTCCAATTACATTTAGCTCTATTTGAATTCCAAAACCAATTGTTTGATGCTAGGTTTCAAATCCATATTTGTTTTCTGATTTTTAAAAATTCCCTAACAGGCCCAAAATTTTATTTTATATAGGCTGCCATATTTTCACACCATTTTTTTTTTCTGGAGGTTAGACCTTACGGTTGCACAGGGCCTTCCCTCTTTTTCTTTTTACCGTCCTTTGTTTTGGTCTAAGCAGCCAGCAGCTTCTTTTTCCATTTGCGATTTTCTGGATATTTAGGGACAAGTGTAATAGCAAGTAAAGATGTTTAATTTAATCTTCTTGGAATTAATAACTAGGAATGTCTCTACAATGGTTTGAAGACTTTAGTGATACTTCCTCAAAAGTTTGCTTACTGTAATCCCGATAATTCAAATGCATAATTGTTTTCTGGAAAACAAAACTCTAGGTAGTTCTGCCAAACTGAATGCAAATGTCAATCAACTACTGCAGACAAACTTGTCCTAGCTATGGTAGGTAGTCCTTTTCTAAAGCGGCTCATTGGCAGAAACAAGTTGGTTGTGGATGTACTCAAAATTTCTTTTGTATTTTAATCATTTTTTTGTTAGGAACTTTTGAGACTTTCAGACCATTTCTTCCCTTTTCCCAGATAATGCTCCGGAGTCACATATTCAAGTCAGGTACAATGTTTTGGAGATACCTATCAATCTCCCTTCTCAGAAACCTCCTGCAGATAAGCCAAATCCCAAGCAAGGAATCAGTAAGTCTTTGGTTTCAATATTTTGTAATGTGAGAAATATATCATCACTATCTTTTGTCTTCCTACTCTTAACTGTTCCTGTTTATTTATGAATGTCACTCCAAGTATGGCAATTGTTTACTGAAGTTGAATGATTGGATGTTCGTATAGGAGATATTGAAAATTTATTATCTTTTATATAGCCATGTAGTTCCAATTTCTTGTTTCCTTTCTTAACAATTTCAAACCTCTGTAAAATTTATTGGCTTGGGCAATAAGTTGTAGGTGATAATGTTCTAATATCTTAATGAGGACTGTTAGCTGCCTGTTTGTTGAGAATATGATCTCAGTCAAGGTAAGATGTATCAGCCTAGTATCTTCATTGTCAAGGATCAATACAAAACCTCTCTGAATTATCTATCTAACATCCACAAGCAGAAGCTTGTTTTGGGTGGTTATTTGTGGAATCTTCCTTAAGATAAGAGAAACTACTCTCAAGTCCCAAAAGTGAGTACCTTGTTAACTATCTTTATGTGAAAATTAATTGCAGGCCTCATGTCATGGAGCTGCGATAGCCAATATGTTTGCACTCGCAATGATAGCATGCCTACTGTACTATGGATATGGGACATAAACCATCTTGAGCTAGCCGCCATCTTAATTCAAAAAGATCCCATCCGAGCTGCAGCCTGGGATCCCACATGTCCACGTTTGGTTTTATGTACTGGAAGCTCCCACTTATACATGTGGACACCTTCAGGTGCTTATTGCATAAATGTTCCATTGCCTCAATTTGCTGTAATTGATCTGAAATGGAACTCCGATGGGAGCTGTCTTTTTCTCAAAGACAAGGAATCATTCTGCTGTGCTGCTGCAGAGATGTTGCAAGAATCCAGTGATTATAGCTCTGATGACTGATGCTTTCACATTATTTAGCTGAAGTTGTTTTGTTCATCACACCTCCCAAAGTGAATACCTTTCCTCAAGATGACAGCTTAGCTTGATTGTTTATTGCACTTTTAACATGGAAGAAGAGATGCTATCCTGGGCTGTGATAATCTTGACTATTTCCATTGTAATGGTGTATATTTGAAATCCAAAATAGTAGGAAGAATTTTAGAATGCGGGTTGTAACTTTCTTTCCAAATAGATAGGTCAAAGGGGGTCTTAAAGTACCTTTGCTTATGCCGTATGTCAAATTTAAAATACCCTCTATAACCCTTCAAAATTTTAATAGCCCATGTTTTGACCTACTTTTAAAAAATGCCTTTCGGCCCAAACATATTGCATATAGTAGCCGAACGGAATAAGTATGACAACATAAGTGCCTGTAGTTCAGTGGATAGGGCGCCTGTTACCTAAGCTGATGGTTGCAGGTTCGACCCCCTACCTTGCGCAATGGACAAAATCCTATTTGCAATGTATAAATAATGTATCCTAAGTTCGATAGTGTATCATTAGTGTATATTTTGCATAACTCAACTGTGCTTGTATATCTAAAGTGTATATATTTGTGTACCCCAAATATATTTTGTATCGTGAATGTATAATCTGTCTAAAAAATGTATCAAAATTGTATATAATGTGAATTTTCTAATATTTTGGTGTGTATCATGTATTTTTATATAGTGACAGTCTTTTTTATATATATTTTGTATAGTTACATCTATTTTGTATATTTTTTGTATAGTGACAGTCTATTTGTATAATTTTTGTATAGTGACAATCTATTTTGTATATTTTTTGTTTAGTGACAGTCTATTTTATATATATTTGTATAGTGATAATCTATTGTATATAAATTATATAGTGACAGTCTATTTAGTATACTTTTGTATAGTTATAGTCTATTTTGTGTATATATTTTGTATGCTGACACTTAAAAAAATTCCACTGCCACTCTTACAAAATAATATAAAATAGACTATCACTATACAAAATTTTACAAATAGACTGTCACTATACAATTTATATGCAATCGACTTGTTATTCCAAACTTAATTTAAGCGAGTTACTTATTTTGTTATTGGATTTTCAGAGCAAAATGTGAAATCACTTTGCATAGTTCTAGGATAGTTTTGACCATTTTCACTTGTAAAAAAAATTCATGTTGAAAAGCTTTTACTGGTAGCCAATAAGGTCAAGTTTGTCACCTGACTGGTAGAATCAACATCTTCAGATATGAGTATATAGCGGATCCATCAAAATTCAAGACAAAAGCAAATAAAAAAGGTCGTATTTTAATTGCCGAACCAAAAAGCCTAACACAGGATTATTTGAAATATCATAATCACATTAAAGAAACTCGTTATTCCTCCGTAATGAAATGTTCTCCACAACTTTGTGAATTGCAATTTATGAAGGTGAATAACAAGTAAGTAGCAATAAAAAATAAAACAAGATATGAGTAGCTTTTAAGTGGCAGGTGGGAAAAGAACTCATTTTTAAATTAATACCAGCAGCTAATGGAACTGTAAAACAAAAGGGGATGTTTAAAAATTTCTAACCAATTTACTCAAATTTCTGTATGTAGGTGGCAGAGTAACGGGAATGTATGGGTTAAAGTAGATTGCAGAGTTAAAAAGTCTGAAAATTGAAGGGGAAAGAGCGAAATGGGTTTTGGGCTAACCTTTGTAATTAGTTTTGGCTATTAATTGTATGGTTTAATTTGCGGCTACTTATTGTCATTTGTTTTCTCCGGATGGCTACAAATGAAGTTTGCTCATTAATGTACTTATAATACCTTTTTAAGGCCCATTGCTTGAAGTACAACATTGCCAACTTGCGGTGGAGCGTTTGATCCCATCTACAACGCATATAAGCTTCTTTGCTCGTTTGTAGGGCCTCGACTCTGAGTTACCACTATAGGATTGAGTGAGTGAGGTGACTACAGCTGAAGCTATATCTGCTACTTTATTTATTAGATTCATCTATTATGATGGAAGATGGTGTAAAGAACAAAATAGAGAATAGCATGGTCAAGCTGCACTCTTTTTGGTTACGATAACAAGGCCAAGAGCACTGTGAACTGAACAAGTGGGAAAATTGGCTTATCTGAAGTTTCATTCTTCAGTTGGCATAAAACTTACAGTAGTTCTTGGTTACTTTTTTTTTTTGGTAGTTAAATATGCTAAGTTAGAGAATATTCAAAATTGTTTGCTTTCTTAAAATAGAATGAGGGAGAAAATGTGCCGTTTATTTTGCACGACAATACATATGAAAAAATTAACTCCTTGATATTGTAGGAGTTGTATATGGGAATTACTAGTTTCTCGGCACGTGCGTTGCACGTGTATACCGAATCATATAATGCACGAGTTTATAAACTATAATACAACAAAAATAACGGTCCAGTATAATCTCACAAGTGGGATCTGGGAGGGTAATATATATGCAGATACTACAATCAATATTATTAAAATAAAAATATTCCTCCATAAATATACATCAAAAAATAAAGTACATGTTTCTATGATCAATGTGGATCACATACGATGACTTGTTTGCCGGGGTCAATATCATTTGAATATCATCTCAACATATGAAGATGAATAATCACAGTTTAATTAGATATACATATTTGATTTTTTCTTAATTTTTATTTTATGAGGTACAAACATATAATGAAGCGTATCTCAAACTTTCTTATAAATAATATTCTTATTATGATCCTTTCATTCGTTTCGGTTGCTATGTGATGACCAAGACTATTAATACAAAATACACACTATAAGTATATCACATTGTAATGACGCGACTGATATTTTGAGCTCTAGCGTGTTGTTTGGCAGTTTGAGGCCATGATAGCTTCACTTCAAGCATTATGATGTCACGACCCCAAATCCGGTCGTGATTGCGCCCAGCACATTGCTAGGTCAGCCTTACCAATCAATAACAACGACGGAGCTGGAAGCTCGCTTTATCCCATTTAAGCATATCAAACCATGAAGCAACATTGATACATATATCGAAAACGGAAAACCAAGTCCCAAAATATACCAACTCCCATAGACCGAAGGGTCAAAAGTCATGAGCCTCTAATAAACACAGTGTAATAGTGGTTTACAAGATATCAAGTGCGGAAAGAAATAGCAATATAAAATCAAAAGACAGTAAGAAGGAATATCGGGTCCTGCGGACTCTGCAGCTACCTCGAATATCCTACAGATGTCGCCTCGAACAGCTACCGGATTATTGCTGAGAGGTACCTGGATCTGCACACAAGGTGCAGGGAGTAAAATGAGTACTGCCAGACTCAGTGGTAATAAACAGGGGTAAGACAGCGCAGATAAGAAATCCGCAATAAAGCACTATGTAAAGCTGTAATCAAATACCCTGTCACAGAATCAATATCAACTGTACATGTACCAACAAGTACCAGCAAAATAGTATAACAGCTATTAGATATAGCTAAATGTAATGCAATGCATGATATGACCGCTACGGCGCGTAGCCCGATCCAATTTGGGTACCCGTGCTCACTGTGGGGGTTGAGACTCCGGAGGGGCTCCTACAGCCCAAGCACAATATTACGAATACATAACACATGTCACACCTCTTTTTACGCACCCGCAAGGATGCAAAGAGTTTTTCCAATTAAAGGACAATCGAGATGGGATTTATTTTAATTATTTCAGAGTCGCCACTTGGGAGATTTTATGGTGTCCCAAGTCACCGGTTAAATCCCGAATCGAGGAAAAGAATGACTCTATTTAACAGTCCGCGAACCAGAAATCCGGATAAGGAATTCTATTAACCCGGGAGAAGGTATTAGGCATTCCCGAATTCCGTGGTTCTAGCACGGTCGCTCAACTGTCGTGTTTGGCTTATCTATCTGCCTTTTACAATTATGTACTTGGTGCAAGTTAATACCCTTTTACCGCTTTTATTATTGGTTGTGATTTACGAAAGAGAAAGTTGCTTAAAAATATGCTTTCGAATCACGTCACATGAAATGCACCCGGATCCTCAACATATTCTTATTCAACATTTCGGGGTTTGGATTCGGGTCACATGAAATGCACACCCGTATTTAAAAGGTAAAACTAAAATATATGCCTGGCTCGACTACTTATTTACATTGTTGAGAAAGGCGTGATATTCGTTAAGAAGCGACGCATCCCGAAACCTAAGTATTTATATGTACATTTATGACGGCTATGTGATTAGTGTAACTATCGGGCGAGGCATACCTTTGATTCAAATCTAAAGCGAACTACATCTCACTGTATCTTACTTAAGAGTTGATCCCAAATTACTTAAAACTTGCTACGAACCACATCACATGAAATGCGCCTGTAGTTCTTAACATGCTTTGTTTACTCTTGCCCGAAATTGGGGTCGGGTCACATGAAATGCACCCCCGACTCTTTTTAATCTAATTACGTCATTCCGTTGAGTAACAACTCTCTAGCTAATCTTGCTTGTGACATAAGGTCTATCATTTAACAGGTTTGGAGATTACACACATGAGTAGGGAAGATTAAATAGAGATACGAAGACCAATTCAGGTTTACATGCTTGTCTAATGACAATGTATCTTTGGCCTAGCTACGCTTTTCCATAACAAAACTAGCAATACAGATTTAATTAGACAGTAACAGAACATAATCAAACATAGACTTTGGACGACTACATGATTCAACAGACTTCAAACATGAACTTAAGGCTTCACTCTTTTTTGAACCAAGGAATTACAATAACAGAGATGTGTACCTGGAATGCGGAATAACAAGGAAGAGTGAGCAATGGCAATGCAGCAACCGCAACAAGAACAGTAACAGGTGCAGCAGCAATCAAAGGCCAATAACGACCAACGGTAAACCAATAGTAACAACAACCAGTGAACCACTCAACTAAATACACAAGTAGCAAACTACAAACCAACCTCAACCATGCTGAACCAGCAACCACAATGCCCAGGTAGTAACAACCAAATCAGTGCAGCAACCAAACGACCAAGGCAATAAACCACTGACCAACAACAACACAACAGTGTAACAACAACAACAACCAAACCAGTGCAGCAACCAAACGGACCAACCAGCCAACAAAATAATGAACCAGCAGCAATAACCAAACCAAGCAACAACCAAGCGACCAAGGCAGCAACCCAAACAGACCAAACCCCAGGCAGCAAAACTAACAGACCAGCCACTAATACACTAGCACTGAACTGGCAGCAATACCCAAACAATAGAAGAACCCGCACTGTCTGGACCAAGCAGCAACACAGCCACAACAACAACACACAAATGACCAAAAAGCACTCAGCTATCGAATCAAAGCACACGAGACAGTAGCCAAGAATCAATGAAACAATGACTTTGTATGTGTATATCAAAAGTATCTCTGATCCTATCTTTTCTCCAACTATTGCTCTCCAGTGTTCTCTCTAATGTGTGTGTATGTATGCCTATCAATGTATCTATGAATGTATGTCTATCAATGTATATCTCCAGGTATTTTGCTTATCACAGATGCTCTCAAGTCTGTCTCCTCTCAAGTGTATGTCTGTATATCCATCAATGTCTATATTGATGCTATATTTATAGCTACAGCCCCTCCAGAACACCTGCCCCTAATTAACTAATCACCCTGCCCACTCCCAACTCTGCCAGACCCATCAAATGCCCTGCATTCCCCACTACCTACTGTCCAGTATGGACTCCAGCATTAAACAATAAGGTTGGGGGCAGGGCATCAGTGGGATACCCTGCTATGCTCAGTTCCACTAGCCTAGTATGGACATGTGATTAAACAATTAACTACAACCAATTAACCCCCTTTTTATCTGAATGTAACAGTAGCCAACCCCTACTCTAGTGAATTGCATCAGGCAGATTCAAGGGATCGATGTTACGAACTGATTCATTGACGGCTTTAATCACATTGGACTCATGATTCGTTTTAACTACTAAAACAGAAGAATTGGCCAAATAAAGGGCCTCAAATGAGAAGAAACAGACCAAACGGGTATGGGAAATTAAAAACATGAGAAACTGAAATAATGAATGAAACAAACACACATATTCACACAAATCGACTTAAAACGACCAAAGAAGGAGTGAATACCTCAAAAGAAGACTACCGACCAAACTTCGAACTAAAACTCGGACTTATTGAAGCCAAACGGGCTTTAATCAAGATGTTCTCGATTGAGAACACCTGGACTAAAGTCCCTTGGACTTCAATTGTGGCTAACCCGGCTTGAATTGAATTTCTTCAAAATTAGGGTTCTTGGGCTCGGATTTGGGGCTTTTGCATTTTTGGTTAGATTCGAAGCAAACCAATGTCAATGGGAGTGTGGGGGAGGTGTGGGGAGACTGTGGTGTGAATTTGGGGTAATTTGGCATAGGTTCGAGTTTGACTCGAATCTTCAAATGAAGATTCGAGGAGCTCCGGCATGATTCGAGGTTAATGGAGGCCGGGATCGTGATGGGGGAGGTAAGGGGAAGGTTTTGGCGTTGGTTTGGGTTTGATTGGCCTACCGGAACCGCCGTGAGGCGATTTCCGGCAGGCGGAGGAGGGCGGCGTTACACCGGGTGTTTGAGAGCTCTGAGGGAGATGAAGGGAGAGGGGGGGTTCTGGCTTGGGGGGGGCGGGGTATGAAATGAGGAATATATACCAGAGATGAGATTGAATCCTGATCGTTGGATCATACTTGATCAACGATCAGGATCTTCTCACTTAAACCAAACGGCGTCGTTTGGTCAAGTCTTAGGCTGAATGCATATTAGAATTAAAGGATTAATCTGGGCCGTTGGATAATAAAATCCAACGGTCCAGATCAAGTGTTACACAGGCTGTAGCTGGGCGGGTGTTTGGGCTGGGTTGGAAGAAATCCGTTTGGGCCTGGCTTTTAGACATGAATTTGGCCCAGATCGGATATTATGTGTATTATATGCATATGTGTATGTATATATATATATATATATGTATATATACCTACATATATATATATATATACACACATATGTATATATACCAACCTATAACACCGCTGTTTTTACTACAATTAACGCACACAATTACATATCACCCAAAATGTGAATCACATGACTTCGATATCAAACACTGAAAATGCAAAGCCTAGCATATATTTTTTGTATTTTTAATTTAAATAAGTAAACGTGCACACAAAAGATAAAAATAACACAAAATCACACAAATCATGCCCAATACGAACTATTTTTATTTTTGAATTTTCTGGGAGTACTTCTCGAGTAAGGCAAAAATCACGTGCTCACAGCTGCCCCTCTTTGCGCGTAAACACGCAGAGTTTTCGTGCAAAGATAAATGAGCGGATATAAGCGATTTTTGCCTATTCGAACACTCCGTATGAAGCATTTTGGAAAAGTTTTGACCGAACCTTGCTTCAAAGGTCTCCTATATATCCCTGGCTAAAAGGGAATCCGGTCAATGTAGTTCGGGAAGTTCTGGTAGCTGGGACTACCATGACTGTTGCGATCTCGCTGTTACTGCTGTTGCCGCTGTTACTGCTGTTGCCGCTGTTACTGCTGTTACCACTGCTCAGCTGACTTCCTTGTTGCACCGCACTAGGCAACAAAAACAAGAAGTTAGACTAAGTTACAGTACTACAAGTTCTTATCTATCCTTTTTTAACTTGATCTTGTCGCGCTCCTTGCCATCCCGTCTGACTTGGCGTTCCTTCCGATGCTTCTTCTCTTCTTATGAACTTGGATTCGTGCCGGGGATTTCTGTTACATTCTACCGCTTTCCTCTACCAAATTAAACAGATCGCCACTCCATTCTCCAGGGCGGGCTCCCCGACTTCAACTATAACTTCAAAATAAATCGCCACTCCGTTCTCCAGCGGGCTCCCCGACTTCAACTACAACTTCAAAATTAAATCGCCACTCCATTCTCCAGGGCGGGCTTCCCGACTTCAACTACTACTTCAAAATTAAATCGCCACTCCATTCTCCGGGCGGGCTTCCCGACTTCAATTACTACTTCAAAATTAAATCGCCACTCCATTCTCCGGGCGGGCTCCCCGACTTCAACCACTACTTCAAAATTAAATCGCCACTCCATTCTCCGTGCGGGCTCCCCGACTTCAACTACTACTTCAAAATTAAATCGCCACTCCATTCTCCAGGCGGGCTCCCCGACTTCAACTACTACTTCAAAATTAAATCGCCACTCCATTCTCCAGAGGCGGGCTCCCCGACTTCAACTACTACTTCAAAATTAAATCGCCACTCCATTCTCCAGGGCGGGCTCCCTGACCTCAACTACTACTTCAAGATTAAATCGCCACTCCATTCTCCAGAGGCGGGCTCCCCGACTTCAACTACTACTTCAAAATTAAATCGCCACTCCATTCTCCGTGCGGGCTTCCCGACTTCAACTACTACTTCAAAATTAAATCGCCACTCCATTCTCCAGGCGGGCTCCCCGACTTCAACTACTACTTCAAAATTAAATCGCCACTCCATTCTCCGGGCGGGCTCCCTGACCTCAACTACTACTTCAAGATTAAATCGCCACTCCATTCTCCAGGGCGGGCTCCCCGACTTCAACTACTACTTCAAAATTAAATCGCCACTCCATTCTCCGGGCGGGCTTCCCGACTTCAACTACTACTTCAAAATTAAATCGCCACTCCATTCTCCGGGCGGGCTCCCCGACTTCAACTACTACTTCAAAATTAAATCGCCACTCCATTCTCCGTGCGGGCTCCCCGACCTCAACTACTACTTCAAAATTAAATCGCCACTCCATTCTCCAGGCGGGCTCCCCGACTTCAACTACTACTTCAAAATTAAATCGCCACTCCATTCTCCAGGCGGGCTCCCCTGACTTCAATTACTACTTCAAAATTAAATTGCCACTCCATTCTCCAGGCGGGCTCCCTGACTTCGACTACTACTCACTGATTTTCATCCTATCTTGATTACCTTCCTTTGCCTCTTGTACCCTATCCTTGTTCCTGCGTTACCTCTCGGACCACCTTCACTTCTGAGTTATCCTGTCTTGGAATTGCTTTCCCCTAGGTCGTGTTACTCTTCTTCTGGCTGCTGGGGATATTTTTGGAACTGTTTACTTGCCTGCTGGGGGGTGATGCTGCCGAGGAAGTATTCTTCGTTTCCTTCACCCCTCATTCTCTTCCCTCGTCCCCTACCTCTTCTGGGACTCACGCTTTTGTTTCCTTGATCAAATTATAGGATGTAATACTGCTGGGGGAATCTCGAAGCCATTTTTCTTTTCCGATAACTGCTGGGGATGATACCGGGCTTCAAAGATCGCTCCGTCTTGTGTTGCTTTCTACACTTATCCTCTGAGTCTTGCTTTCCAGAAAATTTTCGCAACTGGAGAAAATTTTCTGCCCCAGTGTGGTAAACTTCTCGACGGTATGCTTTCCTGCCGTCGGACCCTCTTTTCCTGCTTTAAATCAAAGAAAAATTGTTAGTTTCAAAAGGCCGCGAGTGGTCGTGCCACTCTTGTTAAGGCCATTCTTTTTCAGCTGCTTGGCCTCTCTCGAACTTTGAGGACGACGTTGATGCTTGCTTGGAAAGATGCTTTTTCCACGAACGACCTCTCATCTTTCTTTTTATTCCACTCTTTGGTTTGGCCCGACTCTTTTTAGCCGGTGATCTGTTGCGTGAAATCATCTTTCGGACATGCCACATGTGTCCATCATACTCCATAATTCTTGCGAACCTTCCACTCAGCCTGTCATCCCAATCTTACTATCGTAACGACTTCTGTCTCATTGCCTTGTTCCATGCCTATTCACTTTCAATATACTGCTTTGGGAGACTTGGTAGTAAGCTTTGAAAAATCAATTTTCGAAAATGAAAGAAAAGAAAAGAATACCGACCGCAAATGACAAAAGAAGAGAAAAACTTTTCTGAACTCAAAAAAATAGGAAAACTTATCTGAATGTGTGCCTGATCCTATGTTATGCCGCGCCTTTGAGATTAAACTACCCAGTCTATTCGTGTCAATCACTTTCTGATACCGCGTCCTGCTAGGGGTAAACGGATGTCCTAACCTTGTCTCATGCAGACATCTTGTAATTATTTTATCCTGCCACCTCATAGTGCCCTTCAAAGGGTTTTCACTAATGGGATTCTCTCATTTCTCTCTATCTCCCGTCGCCTTAAGGTGCCCGTAAAGGTTTTCACCGTAAGACTCTCTCATTTTACTTCTCTCAACTTCCTTCGCCTTAAGGTGCCCGCGAGGGTTTTCACCGCTAAGACTCTCTCATTTTACTTCTCTCAACTTCCTTCGCCTTAAGGTGCCCGCGAGGGTTTTCACCGCTAAGACTCTCTCATTTATGCTTTCTTTCCTTGCGGCGGGGTATCGTCTCTGAGATTCCCTCTAAAGCGTTATCCCCTTTCGGCTTGCGCATCCTGAATTCAATTGAGGGACGGGACGTCACTCTTGGCTTTCATTCACATGACTTGGCACTTCTCAAATACGGATCGAGAGGTCTTTCTGGTTCTTGATATGGTTTCTGCGCGTGAGGCCGAAGAAAGGGGTTTAGCCTCAACGGTTAGCTTGTTACAACTTTCGGAATCCATACTATCTTTCCAACGAAAACAATGACTTCTGCCCCAGTTTTATTGCTTGGGGGATCTTTTGATTTTTATTTATTATGACCGAGCCGTGTGGCGCCTACGTATCCTTCTTGAGGAATCAGGTCGAACGTAGTTCACTTTTTCTTGTATTACTTCTTTGTTTCTTTTCTATTCTGTTACACATCTTCCTTGATGATTCCGAAAGAAGGTATATGAAAGAATAATTAAGGCTCAAATGGGGAAACAAAGGTTAAAGTGTTTGGGTAGTAGAAAAATTGCCTCTGTCATTCCATTCTCCGAAAAATGCCAAGTACACCCAAACGAAACCAAACGTTGACAAATGCATTAAAGAATTACACATAATATCTCTTAACCGCATCAGAATTGATAGCCATATCGGTGCATCTTCCCTCGACATCAGTCAGACATAGAGCGCCGTTGGATAATACTCTAGTCACCACAAAAGGTCCCTGCCAATTTGGAGCGAACTTGCCTTTCGCTTCGGCCTGATGGGGTAGAACTCTCTTCAGCACATGCTGTCCCACTTCAAATTTCCTGGGACGTACCTTCTTGTTATATGCTCTCGCCATTCTCTTTTGATACAATTGGCCGTGACATACCGCTGTCAATCTCTTTTCATCGATCAAGCTCAATTGCTCTAATCGGGTTTTGACCCACTCGTCGTCATCAATCTCAGCTTCAGCGACAATTCGGAGGGATGGAATCTCAACTTCTGCGGGTATTACTGCTTCAGTCCCGTATACCAACAAGTAAGGAGTTGCACCTACCGAAGTCCGGACGGTAGTGCGATAACCCAACAACGCAAATGGTAACTTTTCATGCCACTGCCTAGACCCTTCTATCATCTTCCTCAGTATCTTCTTTATGTTCTTGTTTGCCGCCTCGACCGCACCGTTTGCTTTTGGGCGATACGGTGTGGAATTTCGGTGTGTAATCTTGAACTGTTGACATACCTCTTTCATCAATCCACTGTTAAGATTTGCACCGTTATCCGTAATGATCATCTTTGGAATTCCAAACCTACAAATGATGTGGGAGTGTACGAAGTCCACTACCGCCTTCTTGGTCACTGATTTGAATGTTTTGGCCTCCACCCACTTGGTAAAATAATCAATCGTTACCAGAATGAACCTGTGACCATTGGAAGCCGCAGGCTCAATAGGTCCAATAACATCCATACCCCATGCGACAAACGGCCATGGTGCCGACATTGTATGCAATTCAGTCGGCGGAGAATGAATCAAATCTCCGTGTATCTGACACTGATGGCATCTTCGCACGAAACTTATACAATCCCGCTCCATAGCGAGCCAATAGTATCCTGCTCGAAGAATCTTCTTTGCCAATACGTATCCGCTCATGTGTGGTCCGCAAACTCCCGAGTGTATATCCGTCATCACTGTTGTGGCTTGACTTGCATCTATACATCTCAACAGTCCCAAATCTGGGGTTCTTTTGTACAGCAACCCTCCACTAAGGAAAAATCCGTTCGCCAAACGCCGAATAGCTCGCTTTTGATCTCCAGTTGCTTGCCCTGGGCATACTCCTAACCTGAGGTATTCCTTGACATCATGAAACCAGGGCTCACCATCCACCTCTTCCTCTATCACATTACAATACGCATGTTGATCCCGGACATGGATATGTAACGGATCGACACGAACCTTGTCCGGGTGATGTAGCATTGACGCTAAAGTAGCCAACGCGTCGGCAACCTCATTATGCATCCTCGGGATGTGCCTGAATTCTACCGATCGAAAGCGTTTGGTCAAATCATGCAAACACTGACGATATGGGATAAGCTTTAAATCTCTGGTTTCCCATTCTCCCTGAATCTGATGTACTAGAAGGTCCGAGTCTCCCAAGACCAAGACGTCCCGTACATCCATGTCCACCGCTAATCGCAACCCCAAGATACATGCCTCGTACTCAGCCATGTTATTGGTACAGTGAAAACGCAGTTGAGCAGTAACAGGATAATGATGTCCTGTTTCAGATATAAGCACAGCCCCTACTCCGACTCCTTTTGCGTTCGCTGCTCCGTCGAAGAAGAGCTTCCACCCCGGATCCTTGGTTGGTTCTAACCCCTCAATTTGCAACACCTCCTCATCTGGAAAATACGTCCTCAAAGGTTCGTATTCGTCATCAACGGGATTTTCAGCTAAGTGATCGGCCAGGGCTTGAGCTTTCATAGCCGTCCTTGTCACGTATATGATGTCGAATTCCGTAAGTAATATTTGCCACTTTGCTAACCTCCCCGTAGGCATGGGTTTCTGGAAAATATACTTCAACGGATCCAACCGCGAAATGAGGTACGTGGTGTAAGAAGACAAGTAGTGTTTCAGCTTTTGGGCTACCCAAGTTAAGGCGCAACATGTCTTTTCCAGATGAGTGTACTTGACCTCGTGGACTGTGAACTTCTTACTGAGGTAGTAAATGGCCCGTTCCTTCCTCCCGGTAAGATCATGCTGCCCCAGTACGCAGCCAAACGAATTTTCCAAGACCGTCAGATAAAGAATCAGGGGTCTACCTGGCTCAGGCGGAACTAGTACGGGTGGATTTGACAGATACCCTTTGATCCGGTCAAATGCTTCCCGACATTCTGCCGTCCATTCTATCGCAGCGTCTTTCTTCAATAGGCGGAATATGGGTTCACAAGTTGCCGTAAGCTGGGCAATAAACCTACTGATGTAATTCAACCTTCCCAACAGACTCATTACCTCTGTTTTATTCTTCGGCGGGGCTAACTCCTGAATGGACTTGATTTTGGACGGGTCCAACTCAATGCCCCGTCGGCCGACGATGAATCCTAGCAGCTTTCCTGATGGAACTCCGAATGCGCATTTGGCTGGATTGAGCTTGATGTCGTACCTTCGAAGTCTTTGAAAGAACTTCCCGAGGTCGGCAACATGGTCTTCTTGACGTCTGGATTTTACGATCACATCATCCACGTACACTTCAATTTCCTTATGTATCATATCATGGAATACCGTAGTCATCGCCCTCATATAGGTTGCCCCTGCATTCTTCAAACCAAACGGCATCACTCGGTAGCAATAAGTCCCCCACGGTGTGATAAAAGCCGTCTTTTCTGCGTCCTCTTCATCCATCAAAATCTGATGATATCCCGCATAACAATCCACAAAGGATCCAATTTCGCGTCCGGCGCAATTATCAATCAGGATATGGATATTGGGAAGTGGGAAATTATCCTTAGGACTTGCCTTGTTGAGATTGCGATAGTCCACGCATACCCTGATCTTTCCGTCTTTCTTTGGCACCGGTACTACGTTAGCCAACCATTCAGGGTATCGAGTGACACGAATGACTTTCGCCTGCAACTGCTTGGTTACCTCCTCCTTAATCTTCACACTCATCTCCGTCTTGAATTTCCGCAGCTTTTGCTTGACGGGAGGATATGCCGGATCGGTGGGTAATCTATGAACCACTAGATCAGTGCTGAGTCCTGGCATGTCGTCGTACGACCACGCGAAAATATCTTTAAACTCCATGAGTGTTTTGATCAATTCTTCTCTCAGATTGGGTTCAATATGGACACTTATCCGGGTTTCTTTGACGTCATTCGCATTCCCTAGATTAACGGCCTCAGTATCATTTAAATTCGGTTTGGGCTTTTCCTCGAAGTGACTTAATTCTTCACCGATTTCTTCTACGGCTTCATCATCGCCGTACTCCGACTCACTCTCGTCACTTCTTATTTCATGTGTTATTATTTCCAAACCCGATTGACTTTCTAGACTGGGTTGATTAATCTTTAAGCACGCCATATCATTAAGATCAGTTGCAAGAAGGCTGTTCAGAAAAGTAAAAAGAAGAAAAGATAAACAAAATTAGACGCGAAGGAACCACATTTCATTAATGGGAATTGTACAAAGGGAAAACAAACCGCAAACTTAAATCAAAAATGAACAAAACAACGGGATTTTACTCCGGGGACAAACCCCCAATACAAAATTTCGAAAGAAAAACAATCCAAGACAAACTACCAAGACTCCTTCCGGAACAGGGAGAGGAGTAGCCTTCCAGTTATTCAGTTTTGCCTTTGGTCCCACAAATTGTATCTCGGCATGACCGGATCCTTCACCATCTTCGAGCATACATACATCTGTGAATAGGTTTTCGAACTTCCTGAAGAACTCTTCGTCTGGCCTGACCGTAGGACCGGGAATCTTTGGCGCTGGATGTCCTCTTGCTCCGGACCTGACAAAAGATTGGGAAAGGCGTGGAATAGGTTTTGAGAGCACCCATGTCTTCTGCTTTCTCTTCTTTGCTCGCCGGATGTCCTCTGAGGTTGGCTGGAATCCCAAGCCGAAGGTTCCCAAGTTCTCGACCACCGATACCGGTTGTATAATTCCTTGCAGAGATGCACCTAGCCCTTTACCGGGTACGAAACCATGTCGCAACATTTCATGCGCCACCATGACATCCGCAGTAATTGTTCTGTCGCCGGGAATACATTCCCCTTCCGGAACTCGGTGGGCGGACACCACATCGCAGACCTGATATACCCACGGCCCAACGTCTTCTTCTGTTTCAACAAAGGGAATGATGGTGCCTGATTGTGGATCGTTCTCTCCATGGACGACGATCTCCTGCCGGTCCCATTCAAACTTGACGAGCTGGTGTAAGCTGGACGGAACTGCTCTTGCGGCATGAATCCATGGTCGCCCTATTAGGAGGTTATATGACACCACCATGTCCAGCACCTGGAATTCCATGGTGAACTCCACTGGCCCAATTGTCAAGACTAGCACTATGTCACCAACCGACGCTTTACCTCCTCCGTCAAACCCTCGAACACATACCCTGTTCTCGCGTACCCTGCCCATGTCTACCTTCAATTTGCCCAGTGTAGAGAGAGGACAAATGTTGGCACTGGACCCATTATCGACCAAGACTTTGGTAACCACCGCCTCTTCACACTTCACCGTAAGATATAAAGCCCGATTATGCTCAGTGCCTTCCTCAGGCAACTCGTCATCGGTGAAGGTGATCCGATTTGCTTCGAAGATCCTATTGGTGATCTTCTCCAAATGGCTCACCGAGATTTTATCCGGTACATGTGCCTCATTCAGGACTTTCATCAATGCTTGCCGATGTTCTTCGGAATGTATCAGCAAGGACAGCAATGATATTTGTGCCGGAGTCTTCTTTAACTGCTCTAAGACAGAGTAGTCATGCAGCTTCATCTTTTTCAAGAATTCTTCCGCCTCTTCATCGGTGACCGGCTTTTTCAATACTGCCGGAGTGGTCTTCCTCAATTCCGCAGGGGCAAAACATCTCCCCGAGCGGGTCAACCCTTGGGCTTCACAAACTTCCTCTTTCACCTCCTTTCCTCTGTAGGTCGTTGTAATCCGAGCATAATTCCATGGGACGGCCCGGCTATCAGTTACTGGCAACTGTGTTGCCGGCTGGATGATGAAAGGATCCATTCGAACGCCTGCTACTGTCAGGATGGGCTTGATTGCTGCCCCTGGTACAACTATCTTGGCCGGCTTCACCGGTACTTCGTTCACACTTTCCTTTCCTGCTTCCGACTCTCCTGGTATGTCCTTCTTGCAACTGGGCAACTCATCAAAGCTTGGCCCTTTTCTCGTTCCTGCCCCGCTAGACTTAATCATCATTACAGTCTGAGAGGCTTTCTCCTTTCCTTCCTCCGCCCGTACCAACTCGATCATATTGGTCTCATGATGAGTCGGAAGCGGGTTTTGGTTGATGTTGGGCTCTGTTGGAGTCTGGACCTCGATCCTGCGGGTGTCAATAAGCTCCTGGATGGCCGTCTTCAGCCTCCAACACTTTTCTGTATCATGTCCCGGACATCCCGAGCAGTAGGCACAATTTACTGAATGGTCCAGGTTCTTCGGAAGAGGGTTTGGCAGCTTAGCTTCAACCGGATTCAGCAACCCTACCTGCTTTAACCGGTGGAACATACTAGTGTAAGACTCTCCTAAGGGAGTGAAAGTCTTTGGCCTCGGCGCCCTGTCGCCCCTGAATGCCTGGTTCGGACGGAAACTCGCGCCCGAGGGGTTTCTGTAAGCTCTTGGGGGTGGATGATTGTTCTGGGGGTTTGGTGCGCGCCACGGTGCATGAACGGGAGGTGCAGAATAGGACCGTGCATGGTGGACAGTAAAATGGGGATCAGGTGCGGGATAGTAATGTTGCGGGTGGCCATATGGGTTGTGGGAGTAATTTTGGTGGTGAGGTTGGGGTGGGCTATATTGGGGTGCGGGGCCTCTATTTCTGAACCATGCCCCGGACTCGACGGCCGCAACTTCCTCTCTCCTCTTTTTCCCCAGCACTCCTCCAGTACCACTTTGGATAGCCTGAGTGGTGGCTTTCAGTGCTGAGTAACTCATGATCTTGTTGGCCTTCAAACCCTCCTCGATCATACCCCCCATTTTTATCACCTCGATGAATGATTTGCCCACGGACGTTACCAGATGTCCGAAGTAGGTGGGCTCTAATGTCTGCAAGAAGTAGTCCACCATCTCGCTTTCTCTCATCGGCGGATCTACCCTGGCCGCCTGTTCCCTCCATCGGAAACCAAATTCCCTGAAGCTTTCAGCAGGCTTCTTCTCTAATTTTAGCAATGATAGGCGGTCGGGGATTATCTCAAGATTGTATTGGAACTGGCCGATAAAAGCTTGAGCCAGATCATCCCACGTAAACCATCTACTGGGATCCTGTCTAGTGTACCACTCCAACGCCGATCCTCCCGGACTCTGGCCGAAGTAGGCTATCAGAAGCTCGTCCCGTCCTCCGGCCCCTCTCATTTTACTGCAAAACCCCCGCAGGTGGGCCACTGGGTCACCATGCCCCTCGTATAGGTCGAATTTGGGCATTTTAAATCCTGCCTGGCAACTGGACGTCCGGAAATGGACACAGATCCTTATAGGCGACGCTGACCTGGTTGCCTAAACCGTGCATGTTCCTGAAGGACTGCTCCAGGCTTTTAACTTTTCTGGCAACTTCCTCGTGCTCCGAACTTTGGAAGTGTTTTTCCGGTTCTGCCGGATTATCCCAATGAGGTGTATGTGATTGTGGTTCAGGAGCCCTGAAAGTAGGCTCTGGAGGATAGTAAGAGTTGTCATGGATCTGAACATATGGCTCGCCGGCCGGCCTTTGCAGAGGAGCCGGTGGAGGTGCTACAAAAACGGGGGTGACTGGAGGAGGATTTGGTTTGGCTGGTGGAATGCGGGTGGCATATGGATTTTCCCCCTGAAAGTATGGATAGCTCGGGGCGCTTGTTGAAGGATCGACGGGCGGATGTTCCGGAGCTGAGGCGAGAGTAGGGCGGTTTGGTGAAGACTGTTCCCTGGCCCAGGCCAGGTGCATCTCTGTTATCTGTTGTTTTAACCGGTCTACTTCTTCCTTCATGATTTGTAGCTCGGACTTTTCTTCTTCGAGACTCTTGCCAGAACTCGACATGCTTACTGTAACTGGTCCTTTGGATCTAGTACGGTAGTGATGGCTGGCCAGGATATTCTGTCAAACCAACTGCTAAACTTTCTGGGATACGCAACAAACTTGTTAGTTCACCGAGTTTGACAGATATGTTATAGCACGTTGGATGCAATGCACCTAACCAAATAACCCTTTCTTCGTGTACTCTTTAACATGCGTCATTCCGGCCCTTTTCTTTTTCTTTTTCTTTTTTTTTTCTTTCGCGACTATCTTTACAAGCCTTATTGTTATTTAACCTATGGATTCCTTTCTTTTTTAGTGGTGGTCGAATCTTATGCGGATTGCCTACGTATCACGACCCCGCGTGAATCAGACCGAGCGTAGTTCTGGCAACAAGATTGTGGCAAAATTCAGTAACTTTTATATCAAATAAAACCGTGTAGTTACAAAACACGTCTTACAACAATCAGCAAAACAAAGGAAAATGCTTGACTTGGGAAAGTAAAGATAAAAATGCCAACTAGCTTGACTCAACATTTCTAAATACATTTTCAATCAAAAATCTAGTGCCCTAAAACTCCTGGGGGCCCGCGAGGCATCATTCGGCCTTGCCGCGGGCCTTGGTGTGAGGTCCTTGTGCAGTCTCCTCAACTCTTCCATGATCCGATGAACATAACCCATAATTGAAGCGAAAAGGTCGGCGCGGGGCATTCGTTCACAAGCTAGGCACTTCATGGTGACATAGTGCCCGATTTCTCCAATTCTATACTTGATCATGTCCCTTTCTCCGAGTAGCCGCTCTATTTGCTGGTTTTTCGCCCCCAATCTTCGAGCATTGTTGGTGACTTGATCTAGGAGCCTATCCACTTGTCCTTGCAGTCGGGCCATCAAATTGTGGCAGCGGTCGAGGTCCGCTCTGGCATCTTGGGCTTGCTTGAAAACCCGCTCCCTAAGGACAACATTTGCTTCCCTCGGGCTAGTGATGATATCAGTGTAATCTTCTTCCACCCGCTTTAGGTGAAGTGCATGTTGATGTGCCTCCTTTTTCCAGCTGGCACGGATCCTCGTTATTTGGGCTTTTGACTCGTCCAATTCTCTTCGGATGTCGGTGACTTGGCTTCTCAAACCCCTTATCAATTTTTCGTCGGCCCGACTCCTCGACTGTCTGTCAGCATCTCTTTTCATTTGCTGGATTTGAGCTCTTAAGAAGTCATTTTCTTGTACCAACTTCTTTTTATCTCCTTCGTCGGTGGCGGCTTGCATGCTCTTTTCGAACTGAAGGTCCCGGACCTGCTGTTCTATCCTGCCAATCTTCGTCCTGTACCCCTCCTCCTTTGCTAACCAATTCCATTGTTCCTGTGAATCTTCCGTGAACTGTTGGACATGGGCTCTTTTAGAACATTTCCGACGAATCTGAAATCTTTTCCCGAACCACACGTTATACTTTGGGTCCACCTCTCCCTTAGATAGTTCCCGGACCATGGTTTTAGGCTCAAGGAACCGACATTCGTGCCACGGCCTTCTAACCTTCTCTTCGGGGAAGACAACTCCCGGGCTCAACTCAATGGCGTACTTCCTTAGGTCTTGATCGGTAGGAATAACCTGAAACCTTCCTAGTTGACGTAATACACGGTGAGGGACATATGGTTGGACACTGCGGATTCCCATCAGAAGGATATAACACTCCTCGGCTGCCATATATATTACTTCAGTAATCGGGTAACCACCCGAATGCCCATTCAATCTGATCGGCTTCTATTGAGCTCAGTCGTGCAAGCCATGCCTCGACGCCTTCAGGGAATACAGCACCCATCATCCGTTCTTCGAAACCCCCGATACAGTTTTTTCCGGTCAACCCATGGTTCATGTATTGTGTTCGGTGATGGAGGTGTTCTTGCATCCACAATTGGAGTAACAGATTGCATCCTTGAAAGAAATTGCCCCCTTCTCGACATACAATCAAGGCTCGATAGATTTCGGACAAAACCAAAGGGACTACCGTGCTGGTAGCCTTTTTGATTGCAACATCGGCTATTCCTACAAGACTTATCTCTATTTTCTTATCTTCGCGCGGACAAATCACAATCCCCAAGAATGTCGTTATGAATGCTAGAATTCGTCTGGCCTCCCACTTGGTTCTATTCCCTGCGTGAGTCAGTCCAAGGTTCGACTCTTCAAAACCCCGAGGAGTGCCGTACCGTTGATATAAGAATTGGAGGTCGCAACACCCTTTCAGCAGATCATCATTTTTCACCTTCCGACTAATGCTCAGCAGATCCAGAAACCCATGTGGAGATACCGGTCTTGGCGAGAGTAGGTATTGCCCTCTTAATTTCCCATTTAGTCCTGCATAGCCCGCAATTTCCTCTAATGTGGGCGTCAATTCAAAGTCAACAAAACGGAACACATTGCGGGTCGGATCCCAGAAAGATACCAGTGCCTTGATGATGTCCTCCCTTGGCTCGATATTCAACAGATCAACCAAACCTCCCAAAATTCTCCCTACGACCTTTTTGCTACTGTCTTCCAAATCGTTCCACCATATACGGAGATGTTGAGGGACCTCACTAAAGATTGAAAATGATTTATTCTGATTCGTGCTCATCCTGCACATTTATTAAGGTGATTTGAATAAGAAAACAACTTTGTTTTGCTAAACAATAAAAAATCAGTTTTCAATCACGGCCTTTCAACGTCTCGGGGACGAAGGCTTTTAAGGGCTGTGGGGTAAATTGATCGAAATCAAAATTGACCCAAAGGTGGCCGTTTATACGAAATTAGCTTTCCGGCGTCCCTTTCGGGAACATTCGGCTATTTTTGAAAACAGCGTCACCGACTTATTTAGTACAAGAGTTAGTTTTGATATTTGTGAAGTTGGACCCGATGGAGGTTGCCTACGTATCTCACATCCGATGAGAATCAAACCCCCGTAGTTCGGTTTTGACGAAACAAACGGCATTATTTATTTATTCACTTTACTAAAGGAAAACAAATAAGCTATTTCTATCTTGGGAGCAAAACACACACATTTTTTTCTTTTTCATTTTTTTTTTTTTTTTTTTTTTTTTTTTTAATTCTCTAAGAGCCGGTCAGCATGCAAGTATATAACAGATAAATGCGCAAGACAAACAAGATGCAGCAGGATAGTCTGTTCATTTCAGGTCACCTGTCCTAGACGGACCCAACCCCTGTGTTGAGTCCCCTAAGCCAAATGCAACATGATGCAAATAAACGTTTCCTACTAGGGATCCGGCATGAAGCTTCGTTATTCTAGGTTTAAAAACCTGGGTTTATCTGTTCTAGACTTGGCTTACCCGAGCGGACAGCTCGAGCCGAGGAGGAGGCAGCAACCCGGGAATACAGAAGCTTCACCGGTTTTGCAACTTATCCAAACCTCGTTCTAAAATGGGAATTAGACACTATACAGAAAAGAAGTCACACGAAGTGCACCCTTCTTCATGATTTAGAAGACTCAGAGAGGAGATTGGTTCCGGCACAATTTATATGTACAGCTCACACAATATCAAAGCAGTAAAAACAACATTTTGCACATTGATGCCAACATGTAACAAAATCAGACAATAAAATATGCCAAACACAACAGTTATTCCGAGCTCGAATTCTAAAGAAGATTGTCCCCAGCAGAGTCGCCAGAGCTGTCACACCTCTTTTTACCACATCCGCAAGGATGCAAAGAGTTTTTCCAATTAAAGGACAATCGAGATGGGATTTATTTTAATTACTTCAGAGTCGCCACTTGGGAGATTTTATGGTGTCCCAAGTCACCGGTTAAATCCCGAATCGAGGAAAAGAATGACTCTATTTAACAGTCCGCGAACCGGAAATCCGGATAAGGAATTCTATTAACCCGGGAGAAGGTATTAGGCATTCCCGAATTCCGTGGTTCTAGCACGGTCGCTCAACTGTCGTGTTTGGCTTATCTATCTGCCTTTTACAATTATGTACTTGGTGCAAGTTAATACCCTTTTACCGCTTTTATTATTGGTTGTGATTTACGAAAGAGAAAGTTGCTTAAAAATATGCTTTCGAATCACGTCACATGAAATGCACCCGGATCCTCAACATATTCTTATTCAACATTTCGGGGTTTGGATTCGGGTCACATGAAATGCACACCCGTATTTAAAAGGTAAAACTAAAATATATGCCTGGCTCGACTACTTATTTACATTGTTGAGAAAGGCGTGATATTCGTTAAGAAGCGACGCATCCCGAAACCTAAGTATTTATATGTACATTTATGACGGCTATGTGATTAGTGTAACTATCGGGCGAGGCATACCTTTGATTCAAATCTAAAGCGAACTACATCTCACTGTATCTTACTTAAGAGTTGATCCCAAATTACTTAAAACTTGCTACGAACCACATCACATGAAATGCGCCTGTAGTTCTTAACATGCTTTGTTTACTCTTGCCCGAAATTGGGGTCGGGTCACATGAAATGCACCCCCGACTCTTTTTAATCTAATTACGTCATTCCGTTGAGTAACAACTCTCTAGCTAATCTTGCTTGTGACATAAGGTCTATCATTTAACAGGTTTGGAGATTACACACATGAGTAGGGAAGATTAAATAGAGATACGAAGACCAATTCAGGTTTACATGCTTGTCTAATGACAATGTATCTTTGGCCTAGCTACGCTTTTCCATAACAAAACTAGCAATACAGATTTAATTAGACAGTAACAGAACATAATCAAACATAGACTTTGGACGACTACATGATTCAACAGACTTCAAACATGAACTTCAGGCTTCACTCTTTTTTGAACCAAGGAATTACAATAACAGAGATGTGTACCTGGAATGCGGAATAACAAGGAAGAGTGAGCAATGGCAATGCAGCAACCGCAACAAGAACAGTAACAGGTGCAGCAGCAATCAAAGGCCAATAACGACCAACAGTAAACCAATAGTAACAACAACCAGTGAACCACTCAACTAAATACACAAGTAGCAAACTACAAACCAACCTCAACCATGCTGAACCAGCAACCACAATGCCCAGGTAGTAACAACCAAATCAGTGCAGCAACCAAACGACCAAGGCAATAAACCACTGACCAACAGCAACACAACAGTGTAACAACAACAACAACCAAACCAGTGCAGCAACCAAACAGACCAACCAGCCAACAAAATAATGAACCAGCAGCAATAACCAAACCAAGCAACAACCAAGCGACCAAGGCAACAACCCAAACAGACCAAACCCCAGGCAGCAAAAACTAACAGACCAGCCACTAATACACTAGCACTGAACTGGCAGCAATACCCAAACAATAGAAGAACCCGCACTGTCTGGACCAAGCAGCAACACAGCCACAACAACAACACACAAATGACCAAAAAGCACTCAGCTATCGAATCAAAGCACACGAGACAGTAGCCAAGAATCAATGAAACAGTGACTTTGTATGTGTATATCAAAAGTATCTCTGATCCTATCTTTTCTCCAACTATTGCTCTCCAGTGTTCTCTAATGTGTGTGTATGTATGCCTATCAATGTATCTATGAATGTATGTCTATCAATGTATATCTCCAGGTATTTTGCTTATCACAGATGCTCTCAAGTCCGTCTCCTCTCAAGTGTATGTCTGTATGCCTATCAATGTCCTCCTCAATCCCTATATTGATGCTATATTTATAGCTCACAGCCCCTCCAGAACACCTGCCCCTAATTAACTAATCACCCTGCCCACTCCCAACTCTGCCAGACCCATCAAATGCCCTGCATTCCCCACTACCTACTGTCCAGTATGGACTCCAGCATTAAACAATAAGGCTGGGGGCAGGGCATCAGTGGGATACCCTGCTATGCTCAGTTCCACTAGCCTAGTATGGACATGTGATTAAACAATTAACTACAACCAATTAACCCCCTTTTTATCTGAATGTAACAGTAGCCAACCCCTACTCTAGTGAATTGCATCAGGCAGATTCAAGGGATCGATGTTACGAACTGATTCATTGACGGCTTTAATCACATTGGACTCATGATTCGTTTTAACTACTAAAACAGAAGAATTGGCCAAATAAAGGGCCTCAAATGAGAAGAAACAGACCAAACGGGTATGGGAAATTAAAAACATGAGAAACTGAAATAATGAATGAAACAAACACACATATTCACACAAATCGACTTAAAACGACCAAAGAAGGAGTGAATACCTCAAAAGAAGACTGCCGACCAAACTTCGAACTAAAACTCGGACTTATTGAAGCCAAACGGGCTTTAATCAAGATGTTCTCGATTGAGAACACCTGGACTAAAGTCCCTTGGACTTCAATTGTGGCTAACCCGGCTTGAATTGAATTTCTTCAAAATTAGGGTTCTTGGGCTCGGATTTGGGGCTTTTGCATTTTTGGTTAGATTCGAAGCAAACCAATGTCAATGGGAGTGTGGGGGAGGTGTGGGGAGACTGTGGTGTGAATTTGGGGTAATTTGGCATAGGTTCGAGTTTGACTCGAATCTTCAAATGAAGATTCGAGGAGCTCCGGCATGATTCGAGGTTAATGGAGGCTGGGATCGTGATGGGGGAGGTGAGGGGAAGGTTTTGGCGTTGGTTTGGGTTTGATTGGCCTACCGGAACCGCCGTGAGGCGATTTCCGGCAGGCGGCGCACGGCGGCGTTACGCCGGGAATTTGAGAGCTCCTGAGGGAGAAGAAGGGAGAGGGGGGTCTGGCTTGGGGGGGGGCGGGGTATGAAATGAGGAATATATACCAGAGATGAGATTGAATCCTGATCGTTGGATCATACTTGATCAACGATCAGGATCTTCTCACTTAAACCAAACGGCGTCGTTTGGTCAAGTTTTAGGCTGAATGCATATTAGAATTAAAGGATTAATCTGGGCCGTTGGATAATAAAATCCAACGGTCCAGATCAAGTGTTACACAGGCTGTAACTGGGCGGGTGTTTGGGCTGGGTTGGAAGAAATCCGTTTGGGCCTGGCTTTTACACTGAATTTGGCCCAGATCGGATATTATGTGTATTATATGCATATGTGTATGTATATATATATATATATGTATATATACCTACATATATATATATATACACACATATGTATATATACCAACCTATAACACCGCTGTTTTTACTACAATTAACGCACACAATTACATATCACCCAAAATGTGAATCACATGACTTCGATATCAAACACTGAAAATGCAAAGCCTAGCATATATTTTTTGTATTTTTAATTTAAATAAGTAAACGTGCACACAAAAGATAAAAATAACACAAAATCACACAAATCATGCCCAATACGAACTATTTTTATTTTTGAATTTTCTGGAAGTACTTCTCGAGTAAGGCAAAAATCACGTGCTCACACAACATATATACCGCTGCGGCGCGCAGTCCGATCCACTACCAGTCAGCTAATATGCAAATACAGCCTCGCAGGCTTGAAAGTAGTTTTGAAAACTCTTTTATCATTTTTCAGTTGCAAAACAGTAATATCAAGTTCCAGAGGTTGGAAATAGCATGATAACAGAAATAGCTATGGACTAGTAGTACACTAGCATGTCAATATCACCAGACAATGATAACGATCCCCGCGGGATCCAATAACTGGCTCACGGCCCACAAGTATACTCAACCGCCCAAGAAGGGGGTCCAATGGCTCAGAAGTGGCCAATATCACAATATATAGTATGCAACCATCCGAGAAGGAGGTTCGACGGCTCAAGAATAGCCTACTATCATAACACAGTGCCAACAAGTCGGACTAAGCCATAGTCCCCAATCACCATCGACCCTGCACTCGCAAGAGAGTACGTGTCTCGCCGCTATACAGCGTCACAAAATGGTATACCGGAGTTTCGAACCCGCTGGTCATCACCCACATCTATTACTCACCTCAATACAGCGTGACGACTACTCCACAATGCCCTTGCCACGAGAATCAAGCTCCGCACGCGTAGAATCTGATCAAATACAGTAAATACACATCAAATTAGACCAATGGAATAATACCCAGTCAAAACAACTCAATTTACACCGAAATTCACAAAGTTGCCAAAACCCGACTTTCGGTACGCTTATCGAAAAATTACAAAAGTCACATATTCGGAATCCTCATTTCGATACGAGTCTAGGCATATAAAATTTACCAAAATCGGACTCCATTTGCCCACTCAAATCAGTGTTTTTCTTCAATTTTAGGCCTAGGGCTCAAACCCACCTTTAATCTTTCATTTACAGGGAATTAACCAAGGATTTCATGTTAAAATGATGTAATTAAGCCACAAAACTTACCTCCGACGAAACCCCGATGATTTCTCAGCAATCTCCCGTCAATACCTTCTTTTGGAACTCAAAAATGGAGGTTTTGGGTATGGGGTTCGCGAATACACTGTTATGTTATATTAATTCACTGACTGCCATGCGACCCTCTGCGATCGCAGCCACAGGCTCGCGATCGCGATGAACAGCTTTACCAGGCTCCAAATTTACTCTACGCAATCACGACAAAACCCACGCGATCGCATTGCTTCAGATGAATAACCCTACGCGATCACAGGCATCCTCACGCGATCGCACTGCTTCCAATTCCTGACTTACGCGATCGCAGACTTAACTTCGCGATCGCAGAGCTCAAGGTTTTCCTCCTACGCGATCGCATGCTTGGCATCGCGATCGCGATGCATTACAACAACACCTTACGCGATCGCATGGCTACCTCCGCGATCGCGGAGAGCAAAATAGCTCTGCACTTATTGCAGCAGAAAACAGCAGTGCCTTTGGCACAAATTGGTCCGTTTGGACCCCCGAATTCATCCTGAGGCCCCTGGGACCCCAGCGAAAACCACCCCCTACTCCAAAACACGATACGAACTTGATCTAATCATAAAAACACCATCCTAAACATCAAAATCACCAATTACACAAGGATTCAAGCCTAAATTCCTTAAAACTTTCCGAATTACACATTCGATCAAAAACCCAGCCAAACGACGTCCGAATGACCTAAAATTTTGCAGACATATCCAAAATCACATAACTAATCTACAGAAATTGTCGGAATTCCATTCTGACCCCCGGATCAAAATCTCACCTACTGTTCGAATTTCGCTAAAATTCAACCTTAGCCAATTCAAGCCTATTTCTACACCGGACCTCCAAATTCATTTCCGATCGCTACCCTAAGTCACAAATCACCTCCCGGAACTAACCAAATCATCAGAATCCAATTCCGAGCCCTCTAACCAAATAGTCAACTCCGGGTTGACTTTCCCTATTCAAGTTTCCTTCAAAAAGGCTATATGCCTCATTTCTATCCAATTCACTCCTAATTCACCCGATAGACTCTAACACTGATATGAAAGCATAAAACATGTAATTACAACATAACGGGGTGGTAATTCCCGTGACGACAGGCCGGGTCGTCACGTTCTCCCCAACTTAAACAAATGCTCATCCTCGAGCGTACCAGAATGGTACTAGAAGCAACCCAATAACTGAATGACCTTACCAAGCATATATTCGGCGATCACACGTCACCCTATCTCTCATAAGTCCGAAAACACCATATAGATGAAATCTCACAGACCATCTGAACCATAAACCACATTGCGCTTTCCGAAATCATATACCAATTGCTAATCCCATGCCTATACTCAGGGTACACTAGAATCCACTGCAATAACCCACACTCACCACTCCGGGTGAGATCATATGATATATCAAACAACCCAATTACTCGAGACAATAGTCTCTAATCACAATAATTTCCCACGATAACCAAATACCAACTAAAAAAATCTTTTTCATTAGATAGAGTCTTGTTCGAACACCTTCATATCATGCCCACGGCAACCGAACACGCGATATATCGAACCCATCTCTCAGGTCAACCATTCATGAATCCATTTCAGTTTTAACTAATACCACAACAAATTTTGGACCCAAATCTCGGTATTACCTTTCTAACCCACTGAAATCACATATGCTCGCTCTCCATAATGACTCAAATGATCATTTTGATTATAACACATCGCACTGGTGATATGTCACCTCAACACCGGCCTAAGCCACGACGAGCACAACACAAGCTCCAATAGAGACATCCGAACATACTCAAGTCATGACAACTGTCTTCAACAAGAGAGCTGTAATTCAATTCCTTTGTGCCATCATAACATAGAACTGAGATCGTGTCTCGTATTATAGAAATAGAGTACCTGAATCCTCCTCGAGAGGTCATAACATCACGTGGCCTTGCCACGATTCATGATTCTATCCAAACACCATTGCTCATGGAGAACCTCAAGTTACCAAGCTCAAACGGTTAGCCATGCACAGATCTAGGTCTTGAGCCTAAGCAATCAACCTCACCCACGGTGAAACAATTAACGTATGCTATCAAATCCCGAAAGGACACAACCGATGTGCCATTCGCCAAGCGATACTCAATACAGACTTTTCCTCAGAAGCCAAGAAGTATTGTATACCAGGTAACATATAACTAACTCTATTTTCATATTACACTATTGCGGCGTAAAACCCACTCCAATGACATACCCGTGGCGGCATGCCACCCGATCCAGATACCATACCCGTGGCGGCGTGCCACCCGATATACCCGTGGCGGCGTGCCACCCGATCCAAATAACCATACCTGTGACAGCGCGCCACCCGATCCATATAGAATCGTCGCCAAAGAAATGCGCGTCGAGTCAAGTTGCTCATTATGGTAAACATATATATAGCCTCAAGTTCGGCCACCGGAAACGCATCCGACAAAGTTCCTCAATACCAGAACTAAATCAATGGTAGAAACCTCTGCACTGATATCCGCCACGAAGGCCCAACTGACAAAGCAATAACCACCAGCCGTCCGCTGGTCCTGAGGTACAACTACCTCGCTGGAGCATACTCTGATGCACTCTGCTACGCAATTTGTGCCATACCATCATAGTCCATATCACATTAGTCTAGACAAACTGGCCCAATGATGACCAGTCAGCAATCAAGTATCATAATCCAAATTCGTCATATCAAGTTGAGAGAGAAAGCCACTAGAGCTTCTGATTTTTAATAATCATAAAACGCTGTCGATACACATAATATACAACAACTGCATAGGCGGACTAACGAGAACTTCAAGTCTCCAACACATATATAACACATGAATCACAATGCTTGATCCCGTACTCCACTGTACAAATACATAACGCACATCAAGCGTCCATTCATACCACAAAAGCCATTCAGAAAATTCACTATGCCATCAACGACTCAATTATTATAGTCGATCCAACAAGAGAATACCACCATACCACTGGATATTATCAGTTTACATTACCTTGTCCTTTTGGACCATATACCCCGCCAAATTACTAGAATAGCAGTACCATTTTCCTTAATCACCAGAAAGATCGATTCTTAAATCACTTGCAGCTGCCCGCGCTGCTAAATAATTTTAATGACTCCCCATATATTATGAACTGATCACAAAATCTTGAATATGCTATTATCAACTTTCCATAACACATCGCATATACCATACCACACTAAGATAACATGGAAATTCATATTCCTTTCCTATGCCGCAAACATCGGCGCACTCAACTAGTCAAGGGCTTTCATGATCCCATATAGAGAAAACTCATTACACATTCCAAGCCTTGCATACCAACAGGAAAAATACACTCATTTTCAAACCACGGTAAAACACATCATAAACTCTTTCTCCCAATTACATTGCATAAGTTAAACTGCCAGGACTGAGTCCTTATACCCATATCAAGTTACACAACTGCCAGCACTCAAGAGCTTTGTTGCACAATATCTGCAAGACTCATTACTTCAAACATATACCAGGAATTAATCGTATTCCTTATCATACCGCTTTAGTTTATTAACAAGTTGCTCCACTTACTCAATTTCTTTTCTGAACCATCTTTAACTTAATATTAGCCTTTACTGTAGCACTACCATAACTCAACTTATGTTATCACACGAGACTCGTACATAAGACCACACGGTCTAAAACCCATAGGTCACTTAATACTCTCTCAATGTTTCCCAAAAGTACCACATTCTACAATACTTTATTTTGAAGAACTTCCTACGATTTTGAATTCGTTATCATTAACTTCAAATACGGATTACATAGAATCCCATCATTCACATAATATAACACAAGTATTGACCTCTTCTAACGAAACCACCATCTGTATCCACATGCAAAATCTTAAGATACCTGACTGTTACAAGCAAAATCTTGAACACCGTAAAAACAATTCTCGGGCGTCATTCACCCTTATTCAGTTGTAATTCAACTGTCTTATTGAACAGAACCACTCGTGCCTTACTAGAACTCTAACACCGCAAAACATGATTACATACATATACAATTAACTATCTTTCTTTTCTATACACCGAACATTCTTTACCAACATAAGTTCACAACATCCTAGTATTTCTTCACATCTACGAAACACCATAACCCTTATCAAAATTTCCCAACATACCTAGAGACAGAGCCAACACAACACACAACAGTGCAATCAGTTAATCAATAACAACCTCCCCAACTTAGCTCGGAGCCATACATCAAATCATTTTTAGCCACTCATAGCATTCTTACTCAAATAATGCCACAAAGTTCTAGTTAGATTAGACTCAAGTCATTTACAAGCTTTGGCGGAGATTCGAATCATCAAAAATATTAACTCTTTTGCAATTCTTGTATTCATTCACACCAGTTAAGCCCACTCTTTAGGTGACAAAAATCTTTTCTAAGTCCCAAATTTTCCAAAAATTTCGGTAGAGTTTCCTTTGTAAATTGGAAATATCCACATGCCAGAGAATCACCAAAACCATCCTAGCAATACATTCACAGCTCAACAAGACATCACAATGTATTTCAACAACATTAAATCTCAATACTACACAATTCATACCATCATAATTGTTACATGAACATGCGTTGTACCTGCTCGAATCATAACACATATCAAATACCTTTCAATTACACATGAATCAACTCACCTAACAACAACAACAACAACAACAACCCAGTATAATCCCACTTAGTGGGGTCTGGGGAGGGTAGTGTGTACGCAGACCTTACCCCTACCCTAAGGTAGAGAGGCTGTTTCCAAATAGACCCCCGGCATCCTTCCCTCCAAGAACTACCCACCTTGCTCTTGGGGAGACTCGAACTCACAACCTCTCGGTTGGAAGTGGGGGTTGCTTACCATCAGAGCAACCCCTCTTGTCTAATGAATCAACTCACCTAATCCGCCCCAATTTAGCATTTCAGCACAATACCTTCCACCAGGATACACATAACATAATCACTTTAGTCTTCTTGAGTTTGAACTCGTTCCACTACACATAAGGCAAATTACCTTCCAATTAAGATATATTGTAAATATTCACCACGCACATAGCTTGGGGCTACACAACAGATTAGACAAGAGTCGAACAATTAACATCTCATCCATTAGTAAGCTTCCCTAAGACTCTACAGATCGGCACAAGACCCCAAGCATCTCTACTAGCCCAAATACATAGATATAAGCCCAGTCTCAGTCATTATACACAATAATCTATCAATTGGGAAGGACCAAGTCCAAATCCCCAGTCACAATACCACCACGCTCGTCACATGACGCGTGTTCCATCTCAGCACGGCATTGTATAGTGCAAAATACGGGGTTTCAAACCCTCAGTACATTATCTATTGCCACCGCTCACAAAATAAGCACCTAAATGCTCAAGTCATAAACAAGGTCCAGCCCCAAGTCTTTCCGACTGGCCCAACAAGAACTCACAGAGATTATGTTTCGCCCCTCGTTCGGGGAAATCACAAGCCATTAGGCAATTATATTACTGAGCGCTCGATGCGTACACAGACGTGCGGAAGGAATTTTTAAAAGTATATCTCAAGCTGAATCAAGTACGCACGATAAGAATTCCAAGAAGTGTGAAGTGTTTCCTAAAGGTTCGCAGCCTCCCGAGGATATGTACAGGCGTCCCCGTACCAAACCACAAGACTCTACTAACCGGCTCAAGACTCATGAGGCCTAGTAAACCTAGGCTCTGATACCAACTTGTCAAGACCCCAAATCCGGTCGTGATGGCGCCCAACACATCGCTACGCCAGCCTGACCAATCAATGACAATGACGAAGCTAGGAGCTCGCTTTATCCCATTTTAAGCATATCAAAACATGAAACAACAATGATACATATATCGAAAACGGGGAACCAAGTCCCAAAATATACCAACTCCCATAGACCGAAGGGTCAAGAGTCATGAGCCTCTAATGAACATAGTGTAATAATGGTTTATAAGATACCAAGTACGGAAAGAAATAGCAATACAAAATCAAAAGATAGTAAGAAGGAATATCGGGTCCTGCGGACTCTGCAGCTACCTCGAATATCCTACGGATGTCGCCTCGCACAGCTACTGGATCACTGCAGAGAGGTGCCTGTATCTGCACACAAGGTGCAGGGAGTAAAATGAGTACTGACAGACTCAGTGGTAATAAGCAGGGGTAAGACAGCGCAGATAAGAAATTCGCAATAAAGCACTATGTAAAGTTGTAATCAAATACCCCGTCACAGAATCAATATCAACTGTACACGTACCAACCGGTACCAGCAAAACAATATAACAGCTAGCAGATGTAGCTAAATGCGATGCAATGCATGATATGACCGCTACGGCGCGTAGCCCGATCCAATTTGGGTACCCGTGCTCACTGTGGGGGTTCAGACTCCGGAGGGGCTCCTACAGCCCAAGCACAATATTACTGCGACGTGCAGTCCGATCCAACATATATACCGCTACGACGCGCAGCCCGATCCACTACCAGTCAGCTAATATGCAAATATAGCCTCGCATGCTCGAAAGTAGTTTTGAAAACTCTTTTATCATTTTTCAGTTGGAAAACAGTAATATCAAGTTCCAGAGGTTGGAAATAGCATGATAACAGAAATAGCTACGGATTGTTAGTAAACTAGCAAGTCAATATCACCAGACAATGATAACGATCCTCGCGGGATCCAATAACTGGCTCACAGCCCAAAAGTATACTCAACCGCCCGAGAAGGAGGTTCAACGGCTCAAGAATAGCCAATTATCATAACACAGTGCCAACAAGTCGGACTAAGCCATAGTCCCCAATCACAATCGACCCCGCACTCGCAAGAGAGTACGTGTCTCGCCGCTATACAACATCACAAAGTGGTATACCGGGGTTTTGAACCCGCTGGTCATCACTCATATCTATTACTCACCTCAATACAGCGCGACGACTACTCCGCAATGCCCTTGCCACGAGAATCAAGCTCCGCACGCGTAGAATCTGATCAAATACAGTAAATACACATCAAATTAGACCAATGGAACGATACCCAGTCAAAACAACTCAATTTACACCGAAATTCACAAAGTTGCCAAAACCCGACTTTCAGTACGCTTGTCTAAAAATTACAAAAGTCACATATTCGGAATCCTCATCTCGATACGAGTCTAGGCATATAAAATTTACCAAAATCGGACTCCATTTGCCCACTCAAATAAGTATTTTTCTTCAATTTTAGGCCTAGGGCTCAAACCCACCTTTAATCTTTCATTTACAGGGAATTAACCAAGGATTTCTTGTTAAAATGATGTAATTAAGCCAAAAAACTTACCTCCGACGAAACCCCGATGATTTCTCAGCAATCTCCCGTCAATACCTTCTCTTGGAACTCAAAAATGGAGGTTTTGGGTATGGGGTTCGCGACTGGACTGTTCTGTTATATTAATTCACTGACTGCCAGGCGACCCTCTGCGATCGCAGCCCCAGGCTCGCGATCGCGATGAACAAATTCACCAGGCTCCAAAATTACTCTACGCGATCGCGACATACCCACGCGATCGCATTGCTTCGGATAAATAACCCTACGCGATCGCAGGCATCCTCACGCGATCGCACTGCTTCCAGACTTAACTTCGTGATCGCAGAGCTCAAGGTTTTCCTCCTACGCGATCGCATGCTTGGCATCGCGATCACGATGCATTACAACAACACCTTACGCGATCGCATGGCTACCTCCGCGACCGCGGAGAGCAAAATAGCGCTGCACTTATTGCAACAGAAAATAGCGGTGCCTTTGGCACAAAATGGTCCGTTTGGACCCCTGAATTCATCCCGAGGCCCTCGGAACCCTAACGAAAACCACCCCTACTCCAAAACACGATACGAACTTGATCCAATCATAAAAACACCATCCTAAACATCAAAATCACCAATTACACACGGATTCAAGCCTAAATTCCTTAAAACTTTTCGAATTACACATTCGATCAAAAACCCGGCCAAACGACGTCCGAATGACCTGAAATTTTGCGGACACATCCAAAATCACATAACGAAGCTACAGGAATTTTCAGAATTCCATTCCCACCACCGGATCAAAATCTCACCTACCGTTCGGATTTCGCCAAAATTCAACCTTAGCCAATTCAAGCCTATTTCTACACCGGACCTCCAAATTCATTTCCGATCGCTCCCCTAAGTCACAAATCACCTCCCGGAACTAACCAAATTATCAGAATCCAATTCCGAGCCCTCTAACCAAATAGTCATCTCCGGGTTGACTTTCCCTATTCAAGTTTCCTTCAAAAAGGCTATATGCCTCATTTTCAATCCAATTCACTCCTAATTCACCCGATAGACTCTAACACTGATATGAAAGCATAAAACATATAATTACAACATAACGGGATGGTAATTCCCGTGACAACGGGTTGGGTCATCATATATGACTTGCACGCATGGTCGGAAATGAATTTCGGGAGGTCCAAAATTGATTTGGAAATAAAATTCTCATTTCAAAAGCTTTAAGTTGAAAGAATTGACTAAGGTTTGATTTTTCAGTAAACGACCATGGAGTCAGGATTTGAAGGTTCCAACAGGTTCGTATGATGGTTTTGGACTTGAGCGTATATCCAGATCGGGTTTTGGATGACCTGTGAGCGTTTCAACACCTATTGTGGATGTTGGAATTTTGAAAATATTTCATAAACTTGGGTTGCAGTGCATTTCAATATTATCGATGTCCGTTTGGGATTTCGAGTTTGGGAATAACTTCGTTTGGTGATTCTGGTATTAGTAGCGCATCCGTAAGTGGATTCGGAGGCCCGTAGGTCATTTTGCGGTCATTTGGCGAAAGTTAGAAATTTTAAGGTTTTTAAAAAGATTGACCAGAAGTGATTTTTTTGGTATCGGGGTCGGATTTCAATTTTGAAAGTTAGAGTAGGTCCGTAATGTCGAATCTGACTTGTGTGCAAAATTTTAGGTCAGTCAGACGATATTTGATAGGTTTTGACATCGAATGTAGAAGTTTGAATTTCTAAAGTTTATTAAGCTTAAATTGGGGTGTGATATTGTTTGATGTGATTTGAGGCCTCGAGCAGGTCCGTGTTATGTTATAGGACATGTTCGCGTGATTGGACGGGGCCCTAGAGGACTCGGGTATATTTTGGGGTGGTTTCGGATCATTTCGGGTTGTTTTTCAATAGTTAATGCTGATGTCTGGTGTTGTTCTTCGCATCCGTAAGGATCCTACCTCATTCGGGAAAAAGGATTTGGCTTCAGGGACTTTGTTATTCGCGTTCGCGAAGGAAATCTCTGTTGTACAAGTCTGACTTCGGAGGCTCATATCTCGCAATCTGTAAGAAATTTGGAGATGATCTAAAAATAAAGTTGTATCTTGTATCTAGTTTTCAGAAAAGTGAACCATTTAGAATTTGGATTTGTGTATGAAAAGTTATGCCCGGTACACAACAAACTGTCCGTGAAGATGAATAAGCAATTTATATTGCAAAGCGCTCACTTTGACAGCTTATATCTCGAAATCTAATAAGAAATTGGGAGATGACCAAAATCCGAAAGTTATATATATTGATGTCTAGTTTTCAAAACATTAAACTATTCGTAATTTGGAGTTTTTTTACAAAAAGTTATGGCCATTATACTAGAGGTTGTCTAAGAAGAGTATGGAATGACTTTTGAGAATTTTGTGCATCACGAACGCAATGGGTGGCTCGCGAACGCGAAGAAGGATTGCTTGGGCAATGTATAAGTTTGCAAAAATAGGTTTAGCTCACTTCATCTCATTTCCTCCACGGGAGTCGACCTAGGAGCGATTTTGGAGCTCCATTGTCTTCTTACCATGTCAAGGTAAGTGATTCCCATATCTCGCAAGTTCAATACTTGTGATATATATATAAACATGGAAATTCATTAGTGAAAACTTGAGGTTTTGGTAGAAAACCTAGAAATTGGTATTTTTTGAATTTTAACCATGAGTTTGGGCATGAATTTGAGAGTAAATTATGTATTTGAGTTCGTGAGGTTATGGGTGAAGTTTAGCTTCGAAAAATTTCAGAATCCGGTCATGTGTGCCTGAGAGCGATTTTGTCAACTTTTCGAGCGAAGTTGGGAATTTATATAAATTGAGTTGTTATAAGTATTAGGGTTTATTTTCATTAGTTTGCCCATTATTTTTTGTTAGTTTTGGGGCCCGGTGCATCAATTTGAGACGGTATAAGGGCTTAGAAGCTAGTTATGGAACTTTGAAGTGAGGTGAGTCTCCTTTCTAACCATGTAAGAAGTAATTGTCCCCATAAGTAAATTAATTGTATATGTGCTTCTATTTGTGAGTGCTACATACGCACGAGGTGACGAGAGTTCGTGCGTAGCTACTATTATACTTATGTTCGGGTAGTCTAGGACCCAAAAGCATGCTTACCTATAATAATTGTAACCTTAATGATAGTTTAAAATATGTTAATCATATCAAAGTGGTAAATAATTTTCTAAACGAGTTAAACTTTGTTGTCTCGACTTGAAAATGAGAAATTGACACCTCATTGAATAATTTTTTCTCTGATGAAGTCTTGATTGACTGTTTGAATGTGTAATTCTATGTGTACCTGCATCACATTATATTCGCGAGCGGGGTGATTGTTTATTTATATTTAACCGCATCTGATGAATATAAAATATTTACTTATTATATATTATTAATATTCTACTTTAAATAATATACTTAAATTATATTTCGTATTTTGCCTCTTTCTAACTATTTTTGCAGAAAAGAAAAGAAAAGAAAACAAGAATATAAATAACAGAAGAAAAAGACAAAATGCTCGATGAAAGTCTGCTACGACAAACACAAGAACTGAAATGGGAAATAGAAGCCCATAATTGAAGCTTGGACCGTCCAAGCTCATATCCTTAGAAGTGTCCAAGATCACAAGTCCAAACTCATATCCTTAGAAGTGTCCAAGATCACAAGTCCAAGCTCATATCCTTAGAAGTGTCCAAGATCACGTATCCAAGATCATGTCTTCCAAATCCAAGATCATGTCTTCAGACGCATCCAAGATCATGTCTTCAGACGCGTCCAAACTCATTCCTTGGACATGTCTAAATCATTTAATGCTTGCAAGATTTGTTATAAATAGAATGCAATTTGGCATCGGAAAGGGGGAAGGAAGAATACCTACTTTTATCTAAACTTTGGTTTTAATTTCTATCTTTAACTATTTTATTTTCTAAGTTTTTGGATTTTTTAAGAGTATTTGAAATATTCTAGAATTCCTTTATATTGTGACATTTAAATACTCCATAATGGAGTATTTTCTTTTGTTGGGATAGTTGATGAAGCTTGATATATATTTTTATAATATTATTTCAGTTTTAATACATCCTTGACTTGAAATTTTTATTGTATAATTTATACTGTGCTGAAATAATAGTTTCTAACTAATCATTATTATCATTTCTATATATTTTATTTAAGTTATTCTTATATTAATTTTATAATTCTCACGGAGCAAAATTAATATATAATAACCAATGAATAAAATAGTAGAGTGAGAACAATTTTTTGTAAAACACTTATTTCAAAAATGTAATCTTGTTTGTCTCAGTTTTAGTTCTCACGGAGGAATTGTTGTAGGCAAGATTACTGATTTTTAGTAAAAATATTCTCACGAAGTATTTACTACCTTTTAGCACAATTCAAGCAAGAAAATATTTCGATTTGATCGTCACTAGTTTTAACTCAATTAATTGCATAACCTCACGGAGTGCTATTAATTGACTTTTTCTTAGTGAGCAAATATAATTGTATTAGCAATAAGCAATTATTCTTTAGAGAAATACATGTAGAAATTGAGATTTTATTATAATAATATTATCAAGTGAATTCAACGATTCCCAATAAATTATAAATTTTTCGGAAATTATTTATTTTGCTTTAATTAATTAACAAGTTTTAAAACTCACCTTTCATCAATTTGGTTCTCTCAAATAGTAGTAAAAATATTAAAAGTCTGCAGCCTAGATTAACCAATCTCTGTGGGATGATATCATAAACTATACTAGAATTTGACTAAGTACGAGCAGAAAAATCCTATGCACATTGGTTTCGTCAAATTTTTGGCATCGTTGCCGGAGATTGGCGAAAATCTACTTCAGATTAAATATTTTGTTACTAATTTGAGAATTTCTTCTTCTTCTTCTTCTTCTTCTTCTTATTATTATTATTATTATTATTATTATTATTATTATTATTATTATTATTATTATTATTATTATTATTATTATTATTATTATTATTATTATTATTATTATTATTATTATTATTATCTGGAGAGGGATCTTTTCCATTGGCTGGAATGGCCTTCCCCAGTACTGAGTTAGTTTTCCTTAAGTATATTTAGTACAATATTACTAGTACATTTATCTACAAATACTATTCTAACTTTATTTTTAGTTACTATAATTACTAGTACTATCTTTACTTATACTTGATATATATTATCGTACCTTTTGTTTTTCCCTAACTATTTTTGTTATTGTTGAAAATTGCTTTAGTTATTTTATTGACTACTGGTACTGCTTAAGAAAATAATGTTACTTTATTATTATTATTATTATATTTTTTTTCTCTTTAAATTTTTTGGTAGTTTATGACATGCTCTTCTACAAAAAACTTGGCCAGTTTCCAGAAATTGAAAAATCTCTTCGATTGTGCAGGAAAAGACAAACAACATCTTCCTAAAGCATAACTTGTAAAGGTATGGAGAATCAACAAGTAGAAGATATTCAACCACTAGTCCATGTGGATGATCAATTTGATGAAGTAGCACCAAAGCCAGCAAATAGAATCCTACGGGATTATGCTAGACCTGGCCGCTTCAACTATGAATCTAGTGTCATAAAACCTCCAGTGGCAGCCAACAACTTTGAAATCAGGACTGACCTCATTCAAACGATTCAACAGCCATTGATACCCAATTTTTCCCTATATATTTTTATACCCAAAATACTTTCAAAATAGCATATATAAGTACACCAAAAGGTTTTGGCATTTTAATGATTTTTAAACCAATTTATTGCCTATTTTTATACCATAAAATCCGATAATTATTCCCAAAAAACTATCATTTTGGTGGACAATTTATTTTTATTCTCATATTTACATTAAAGTATGGCTAACATGATTTTTGCATATTTTTTACAAATTCGTTTGGTATTTTTTTAAAACTAAATTATATATAATTGCAATACTAGCCTCTTTAAGAATTTATAGTATTTTATAATTATAAAATTGGTACCAGTATTTTTAAATTAATATTTATATGTCATTAACTTATTTAGTACCTTTAATTTAATTTCAAAATCAGCTGTCATTTTATAAAATAAAAGGGAAAAACTGGCTATTTAAGTTTTGGCCTCATTTTATTTCAATTATAACCCAAATTCCATTTCAATTTTAGCCTAAAATCAACACAATTTCAAACCAAATTGGACCGGCCCCAATTACAATTTTAACCCGATCACCCAATCCAACTATTTAACCTGCCCGAATTTCTTTTAATCCTGGCCATTAATCCTTTTGATCAACGGCCACGATCACTCTTTTCTTTTTAATCTCACCTAACCCAACCTTAACCCCTCATTTCTCTCTAACAGACGCTTTTGAAATCCCCCATCTCTCTTGAACCCTCTCAACCTTTAAAACCCTAATACCTACCTACCTCCCCCCTTCGACTCCAAACCACCAGAATTCGTGGCTAATCTAACCATGGACGACCTCTACTCATCATCTCCTGCTCCCAATCGCTTTCTCACTGAAGATTCGAGGCTAGACCTCAAAGGTCTTCATCCAGACCTTGGTCGATTCAAGATTCTTTGGCCGTTTTCGGCCTTGCTCCGGCATGTCTTAGCCTCTTGAGCCTGGATCTAACTTTATGAGCTCAGATCCATTCTCGTGACTTCCAAGCCTTTCTCGTCCTTTAGGGTTCTCAGAAACCCTAGCCTAATCGAAGTTCCTGTTTCGGTTATTCGTCTAGATGTATGCTAGATCTATGTTGTGCGTGCCATTTTAGAGTTTTTCCCGAATTTCCCCTTTTTAAAACTGTTCGAATCCTATTTTTAGGGTTTTCTGAAAATGGTTTCTAAATGTTTCTGAGTCTTTTACTCTTTTTATGTGTGTTCATGCTCATTGTTTTAGCCTGCTTTTGTGTTTCTTACTGGATCTTTTACGAGATTCTTTTACCTCTTTGTTCACATGTTAGCCTAATTTATTGACTTACTTCCTGCTACATGTGTTCAAGCTCATGCTTTAAATTTTGTTTCTAAAGTTCCGTTGATCATGTTCTTGCCTACCTTTGCCTTAGCACTCGTGGTTTTCTCTTGTTTCTGTTTGTGCATGTATCCCTATCCCTGTGACCTTTTATGACATTCTAGAACTTGCACGTCAGGAATTTTGGGTTTCTTTTGAGGTTTCTGAATGATTTCCACTATGTATTTGTCTGGTTCTCATCTCTAAATTGATTTAACCTCACACGCCCAATGTTGATCATTCTTTATATACACTGATTGTCCCCCTAGAATTAGGAACTAATTTCAGACTCCCTTGTGTAAGTATGATTGATTCTTTCCTTATTTTATTTGGAATTCTCCTTCAGGATGAGTTGTATCCTTCTTTTTCATTGGAACTTCTTCTAATTCTCTTCCACTTCTCAAGGTAACCGCATTTAATTGAGCTTTAGGATTATGTTCAGTATCCCTAGGAAGAGCCCCTACTGGTCTGGTATTTTGGGCTCTAGAAAGTTGGCCCGCGTGGTGCTCCAAATTTCTCAGGGTTGTGGCTTAACCTACCGATCAACCATTATTTTCTAATTGAAAGTTTGTTGATCTGCTATTTATTTCTGATTGAACGCTCGTTGATCTGCTATCAATTTCTGATTGAGGGCTTGCTGGTCGGCCATCAATTTCTTCATCATCTCCTCAAGGCTAGCTTGTTGTTCATCCTGAGGTGGTCTGGATTGTTGTTGAGGTGCTTGAGGTCAGTATTCATTCTGATTGCCTTGATTTCTACCCAGGAGAAATTTGGGTGATTCCTCCACTTGAGGTTTTAAGTGTCCCCATACTAATTTGTTTGTCCTCGATTTGCATTACCCACACAATATACAGACTCTGGATTGCTGGGCATAGATTGCTCATGTGAACCTCTCTACATACTTCACAAAATATTTGAACTTGTTGCACTCGATGGGCTTGTTGCTTGTTAATGGTCATAGTAATCTGATTGACTTGGTTGGTCAGCATAGAGACATGTGATGACAATGCTGAGACAACATCTAATTTGAGAGCCCCTGGTGATTTTTGTAATATGTTCCTACCCATCTCTCCTTGTCAATCCTGATTTCTTTTGGAGAATTTATTCAATAATGCATAAATTTCATCAAAGCTTTTCTCCAGTACTTGACCTCCAGCTGCAACGTCTACTACAATTTTTGTTTGGGGATGGAGCCCTTATATGAAAGTGTGAACTAACACTTCATTCGTCTGATTGTGATAAGGACGGTATCCAAGTATCCCCTTGAACCTTTCCCAAGATGAGTATAAAGATTCTCCTGCTTTCTATTTGAAAGCAATTATCTCACTTCTGATCTTTGCAGTTTTTCCTGAAGGGAAGAACCTTGCCAAAAATTTCCTTGCCAAATCTTTCCATGATGTAATGGAATTAGCTGGTTCTGCCTTTAGCCATCGCTTTGCTTCGCCCAACAGAGAGAATGGAAAAAGTGTGAGCCTCGTATAATATGGAGTGACCTCGTTAGTGATATAAGTGTCATAAATCTCCAAGAAGTTCAGAATATGCAGTTGTGGATCCTCGTGTGGAAGACTCATAAACTGCCCGTTTGCATGAAATAGTTGGATCATGCTCAGTTTTAGCTCAAAGTGCCCAGTAATCCTGGGCTTCACTATGCTGGAGGTAACATTAGCAATAGAAGGCATTATTACCTCCTGAGCAACCATATGTTTCTCCTCTGCCATGTTCACAGGAAATTGAATGAGTGCTTGAATATTTTTTGTATCCCTTGCTTCCCTTAACCTCCTGTGAAATGTTTTCTCAGGTTCAGGGTCAAAGTCGTTGAGTCTGTCCTGACTTTTGACCCTGCGCATTCAATAAAAGTTTATGAGATTAAAGCAACAATCAAGTAACGTTAGACTAGATGAAATAAACAATTAAAGCAAAAACTAGAGAGTAGTTAACATTCAAGTCGACAGCAACGGCGCCAAAAACTTGTTGCTCCAAACGCACACGCAAGTATACGTTGTCAGTAAGTAATATACTGATAAGTCTAGTGTCGAACCCACCAAGAGTTGTATAAACTACTTACTAAATCACAAAAAATGTTATTCAATCCAGCTAAAATCAAAGTCTAATAAGATGATTATATTATACTATGATTCTAAATAATAATATCAAGTAACAAATTGATTGTTGTGTACTCAATAGAGACAAATATTCCAGGGTTGTGATTGATTCATGATTCGTATTGTATTCTAATTAACTATGCCTTTCATATAATTCACTCATAGTTGCTAATTAATCGATAAATGATCTCATAGCCTTCTCCCGAAGTACTACTCACCTATTCTCAATAGATTAACACATATATTCCTATGAAATCAATCTATTAATAACGCATTAGGATTACGGTATTTAATTAAGCACGATGACTAGGTATATTTCTATCCTAACCACAAATCTACCCCCCCAAGGGTTAAGATCATGCTCTCTTCAATCTTCTCTAATCTAATCACGGCTTTTCCAAGAAAATCATGGATAGTAAATAGAACCTAGCTGCCGGCAGACAAATAAGCAATTAAATACGGAATTGAAGAAACAACCATATATTGATGAATTATAATCATGGTCAAGTTAATATCAAACAACAATATTTATGGCTAAATCAGAACCCCAGAACAGTGGGTGTTTAGCCACTCATGATGTAATCAAAAAATTGCATAATTTTTGAATCAATTGAAAAATACTAGAAAAAGATGAAGAAAACTCAGAATTCTCCGCTTCCTCACAATCCCGTGTGTCTTTTTACTCCAAAGTGGTGTTTCCCCTTTCAAAAATAGACTTAGTCTTACTTTTATACGTGTTGGGTAGGTTTAGGACCGAAATAACCTTGTCCCGGACGAAATAGTACACATATCACATTACCGGCGCCCAACCTGGCGCCAGGCGCCCTCCACGGCATCCCACATTTTTGAGCTCCTATTTTTGGCGCCACATGTAGGGCCAGGCACTGCCTGTGGCGCCCAACTGGCCCTTTTTTTACCAATTTTATTCATTTTGGCTGAATCTTGCGCGTTTTGCCTCATCCCGTTTGGAATTTGGAAAAACCTAAAATATTAGAGTTGTAGCCCTTTGAGTTAGATTTCCAACCATATATTGTGGAGACCAAATGGAGTTCTGAGAAAAACGTTATATCCATTTTACTAGATAGTACACAATATGCCTACTCGATTCTTTGTTCGCTCTAACTATCATTCATTGACTCCCAAACACGATTTCGTCTTAATTACTTGAGCTTTTACTCAAACTTCAAAGCTCCAAATGACTTAAGTTCATTTCATAACTTCTATATAGCTCGGAATAACTCCTAAAAGACATAAAACACATAGTTAGTACAAGACACTAGCGATTAAAGATCAAACTCAATCAAAGTGTAGCAAATTTGAGTGTAATAACCTACTAAAATACGTAATTATAGCTCATCATCACCTAGGCTCTGATACCAATTGTCACGTGACGCTTTCCTGAGATTCCTAGGAAGGGCGACGTGATGCTAAGCAACTGATGTCAGTGCAGTTACTATCCGCCAACTAAGGTCCCCTCCGTATCCTAGACGAGATTATCACTGCCGTATGGGAAAACCAATGGCAAGAGCAATTGAGAGAACATAAATGAGAATTGAGAATGAAAGAAAGAAAGTTTGATTGCATTAATGAAAGCAACGCGGTGTCGAGAGAGAGAGACGCCAGTAGAGAGTATTGTTTGCTTGCTAGAAAGTTTGATTGCGTGATCCCCTTAATAGTACTTAAAAAAACCAAAGTTACAAAACTAGACTTAACTAAGCTAGAGATATATATTGGATATACATGAAATAAAACTACTCTATATTTACTATGAAATTGACTTAGTTTTGTACAAGGCACAAAGAGGTCCTTTGTCAGCAATATTGTCTTTGGCGTCACAATCTGCGAGTGAAGCGCTGGCGAGGGACATCGGTGGGCCGATAGAGGCATATACGTGCTTGTCACTTGGTGCAGCCAAAACCACGAGGTTGTCCGTGGCGCTAGGCGTTTGAAAGCTTGCTAGGACGTCACGGGACGCGTCCAATGAGTTATGGGGCATGGCTTGAAATCCGCTCATGGCATTATCCATGAGTTTATCTTTCTCAATGGTCCACAACAACAGACAGATAATTTATAAAACTCCAACCAGATGTCTCATATCCTATTCAAGCCAAGGGCATACATTCCTACGGATAAGTTTTCGCATTTTTTGCCAAGCAGTTCCAGCTAAGGTTTGTCCTACTTTGTCTGCTCAAATAATTGCGAAATTATAAACTTGTGAGTTAAAATACATATATAAGAGGAGAGGAGGACATTAGTGCAATTTGCACGTTATATGTTTTCTCAAGAAAGCTGATTCGATAAAGCAATGAAATGAGAAATTAGCAAAGTACAACGGTTAAGCTAAATAATTGAGTTGCAATATGAGTGGGGTTAATTATGTTGAGAGCATGATCTTTTGCTTATTTTTGCATCAAATTTGTCTGCGATTTACATTAAAAAAAAGTTTGTTTATAACAATTCAGCAACGCTTAAAATCCAAGTTGAATATGTCATAAAATTGTGCATTATTATCAAGTGAAAATCAAAGTACACTAGTTTTTGGGTATTAATTATTACATGCTTCCAACTGAGACCACTTCGATTAATTTAAGGAGAATGTTAGACTCAACATTAATGTGTGCTGCTCGTCTGTCTGATAAGATCTACATTTTGTATATCGGTTAGCTTGATTCATAAAATATTGTATTACTTGTATAAAGTTCATCATTAAGATACATAGTTCGGTTGCTATTTTTCTGTTGCCCCTATAATTTTTATAAGTTTTACAAGAAGTTATGTATTAACTAATGCATATGATAAAATGTAGATTAAAATGCATGTATTGACTATATGTGAACTAGGCAAAATACATAAATAACCATCTGACCTACACCTCAAATCTCTGTTACACATTTTTAAAGGACGAATATCATATTACACATACAATCTTTTACACTTGTGTCTAGTACACACTACTTATGCCAGATGGCACGTGTGTGCTTAACAAAATACCTGAGCACGTGAAACATATTCATTATCTATCCAAATCCTTATACAAGCATACATGTCTAAATCTTATTTATTCTCCTTGATTTTCTTAAATTATTAGTTAAAAGAAAAGAAAAAATATCCAGGTCTTCTTCCCCATTTGGAGCCCTTGCCGTCCTGAGAATCCGATGACAACCATAGCTTCCTTTTCTCTCAGATGCCTCCCGTCGGCAATCTCCTCCCCCTTTCACCTCCTTGAAGTAGATCTCGGTCATAACTCGTATGCTCGCGACAACCTCAAGCAATGCAGAGACCTTTAGGTCGTTACTTTCACTGTTAGATCATGGTCGATGAGGTCAATCTTCTCCAGCTGGGTAGAGCTCTCATATCTTTCCAACAAGTTGGTGGTTCTTCGTTCAGATCTGGTCTCGTTTGGTTAAAAAATGCAAACGATGGCGACCTCCATTTTCCGGTCACTATTTCTCGTGTCACTAGCTAAAAGCAGCACCAGTACAAAAAATTACAAGTTCTAAAATAAAAATTATATTGATTATGTTTAGAGGGTTGATCTACTTTAGTAGTTTTGTATTAAAATTTGTTCTAGTACATGCTCCATTATAAAAGATGTCAAGTATCATTTGATTGAATGATAAAACGCGCATTTAACTTTATATGAACACCTGCCTACGTGTGTTGCATGTATAATTTATATTAGTTATTATAAAATTTATGTATGATTGTTTACCAATAATTAAAAATTCTTTACTAATATTATTTTTTGAGAATACTAAATTTATTCAAACCTTTCACATTTTATTATGAAAAAGAAGACTCATAAACCTAAAAGGAGTGCAAAGTATTCGACACTGGTTCCTGATTGCTCAAATGTTCAAATTCTTTGAAGTCCCATTGGGGATAGGCAAAGTGGGAACTAGGAAGCAGACTTTCTCACAAACAGACTTTGGAAGAATGAGAGTGCATAAAAAAGAATGGGGGAGTAGGTAGTGCATCAACCATGGGCGAAGCTACGTAGCTTCAAGGGTGGTCAGTTGACCGCCCTTCATCGAAAATTTATACAGTATATATAGGTAAAATATTAGATTTTAGTGGTATATAACATATATTGAACACCATTTATTGAAATTTTTTTATACTTCTTTCAAGTTTGAACATCCTAAATGAAATTTCTAGTTTCGCCACTGACATCAACCACCTCACAGCTTATTAATGCTCAGAACAGTGCAACTGAGAAAATTCGTCGATTGAAGGCCAGGAATGCTATCCTAGAAGGTCAGCAAGCCCAAGGGCTTCCAGTGTCAAATGATGAAGTGGCTCAATTAAGAAAGGATAATGTTGATCTCAGGGCGTAAATAGAGAACCTGAAAGCAGAACTGCTTAGTGAGAAAAAGTTGGGAATACCCGAATAGACCTTGTTCTTTAAACACTTGCTGCAGCTTCCAAGCCTTTTACTCCTAGTGCCTCATAAGTACCCCTTCAGTGACCAGTTTTTGGAAATGTTGTTAAGTTTTTCTTTGATGTTTTGGCAAATATTTTTATTTTTATTTTTTATGTGTGGTTGGGATAAAACATTACTGCTCTCATTTTAACAAGTCCAGTGTTGCCTTTTTGCTTTTTAAAGAAAATGCATATTAAAGTTTTATTAATATCAATTCTATCCTCTTTTATTATACTTTTGTATTTTTATTCTCTATTATGTTTGTGTGCATATATGTGGCATGAGTTATCTAAGTTGGACTTCTTTGTGTTGTTATTATGTTTGTATTCTTTTAATGATGCCAAAAGGAAAAAAAAAATGAATAACATGCCATCAACTAAGGGGGAACACATATGTTGCGAAAGGGCATAGAGTCAAGAGGAACCACCAAGTTTTTCTTGTTATTAAATCTGGTTCTTACTGCTCTAAATGTTAAGTTTGTCATCATCAAAAAGGAAAAATTGATAAGTTTTAAATGTTCTTGTCCTATGTTTTGATGCTCTAACAAACTTACTATTAATAACCATATAGGGAACCTGACCTACTTGGACTATGCTGCAAGCATAACAGATTCCAGCTAATGGTGAACTACTATAGCTTCAGGAGTTAGGAACCCAAACAAGGACCTAATACTCTTGTGGGTTCCTCACAACAGTACAAAGTAAATTGGACACAACTGGAAACGAAGTGATTGCCTGCACTATTTCTGCCGCACTGTACCGTTTCCAAGGCCCACTCATTCTCTGACCAACTAAAGTGATCACATCATTTCAAGTGATGTGATCAGTGTGTACTTTCAATGAGTTTATACAAAACATCACTTGAATGTTTCAGTTTCTTATTCAAGCTTCTTGCCAAAACAGAGAAATCAATCCTCACGAGCTTGAAGAACAATGTTGAATGCAACTACGGACCAGTTCCTAAAGATAGCTTATTATTGTCCTAGTTGAGTTGTAACTTTGTGATTGTACTTATTGTATCTCCTAAACAGCCTAGATAGAAGCGGTTGATTAGGAATCCTCTTGTAAATCCGTAAAGTCCTTGAGTTTATGTTATGGCTAGGTTTAGTTATAAGTAAAAGTCTTTGTAATCGTAGAGTTGCAAAGTGGCTTGTGGTAAGAGCATCACAAGTTCGAAAAAGTCTTTGTAACTAGGATAGTTATAAAGTGGCTTATGATAAGAGTACTGCAAGTTAGTTGAGTAAATTTTTTGTAATGGAGTCATTGCAAAGTAACTTGTAATAGATTTTACAGGTTAGTGAAGTTGAAAGCCTACAGGTATAGGTCGTGGTTTTTTTATCCCCTTGTGTGGGATTTTTCTACGTAAAAATTCTCTGTCTTATTTATATACTATTTTATTAGCATTCTCAACAGAATCTTGTAGTGGACCAGGTACTCTATTGTTTGGTGGACTCATATATTCTAACACTTACTTAGATTCATCAACAAAATGCTAAAAAAAGATGGAATCACGACTAACAACTAAATTTGAGTAAAAAATATATTTACCCCAGTGAAGCAGATGAAAACTCCCTTAAAATGCCTCTTCTCGAGCTCCAAAACCTTGTGAGAAAAAGTAACTAAATTTCAAAATAAGTAAAAATGAAGCAGATGTCCCAGCCCGAATCAGATATTAGATGATTCCAAAACTTAAGTTTGAAAATCCCAACATGATCCTTGCAAGATTATACCCAAGGCAGCTTCCTTAGCGTCGTTTGATAAGAGGATAATGATAATAATTTCGAGATAAAATTGAATATTGTATATATCCAATATTTATTTATAAATAATAACTAATTCTTGGATAAATTTTATATAAAATGGTGAGATTAAATTGGGATAACTAATGTTGTGGAATATCTCAACCCCATAGAATATCCTGATTTATCCCATAATTATATTAAGTGACCCCTCACTCTCTCCATCACAAACCATTTTCTTAATCCCATGCCTTTCTCCCTCTCATAAATAATATTTAGTAGACGAGAATTTATGCCTTGAAAAGAATGTGACATATTATACTCCAAGCTTCCAACCACTCGTACATTATCATTTATTAATATGTGTAGTCTTGTAGGACACCTCCAGTAAATAATCATGCATATTTGAATTATTAATGAAAAATAAGTGTGGGTATTATAATTAGGGAAAACTCAAAAACTAAACTAATATTCGAATTTTTTAGATTTTTTATGTGGATTTTCGGATTACGAATTTGATTTCCTAATTTTAAAAGTTTTAGATTTCAGATTAGATGTTGAGTCGTACTTTGGCTTTTTGGATATTCGAAAATTTAAATTTTTTATACTTTATATTTAGTGCTACCCATTAGATATAATAGTAATAAATTCAGTATCCTACCCATTATATATTAAATCATATATTTAATGTTATTACTGAGTCACTGTCTAAGTACTTTTAATTACATGATTTTACTATAGCTAATTTTACTGAGCTTATTAATATCTTTGTTGCACTTCTTAATAATGATTTCATTACTTGAATACTTTATTTATTTGGATGATTCGGTGAAAATGAGAATTTTTTAGGCAATTTAACATGAATACTTCATTTGCATGTTAATTTTTGTAATAAAAAGAAACAACTCAACTTCTAGGCTCAAAATCAAAATATCAAAACCGATTAATCCGAAATCGAACTTAAAAAATTTGATCAAACTGAAAATGAAAATTCAAACCGAGATTTTCATATCCAATTCAAATTATCCCAAACGCTCACCCTAATAAAAATGGCTTTTGAAAACTTGATACAACTTAAATGTTCTTATAACCTCTGTATTAAAGGCAGAATTGGGACTCGCTCTGGAGCGGAGCACTTGTAAAATGCCTCTGGGTTTATGTGTGGAGCTTAGTTCCGTGAGACTTACGCTTCGGCCACTGGAGCTTACGCCCCGGACACGCCCATTGCCAAGAGTATTGAGCTCGCCTAATAGAACTTTATGCAATTATATATAGCTAAACTTGTAAATCTTTAATTTTTCTTACCAAATCGTTTACTATTCAAAATTATTTTTTCCTTAATCATAAATCATTAAGTTGAGCGTATTTATGTCATAATTAAAATAAAAATTATTGCACGTTATCCACTAAGACTGCTATATTAGTAAATTTTAAATAAATCTTTATTTTCGGAAGTATTTATTTATTAACTGTTGTTATGACTTTACTATATAATAGTCCATAAATGTTTTATAATTATTTTTGTAAATATCATTTTTTTTCACGGTTACAAGATAGAATACTTAATAACTTAATATCACAATATTAGCTAGTAACTATTTATAAATAATTAGTTATTATGATATTGTACGAAGAATTATGTGTCAGTTTATTAACTTGTTCAAACTTAAAAATAAATGATACTAGAGAATCATATTTAAATTATGAATTATGTTTTTACGTAAATTCTATTTCAGATAGAAATCATATTAAATAAAATGAGTATTTTAAGTAAACTATCAAATTATAGTATTGAAATTCTTTCAAGATTTATTACTCCTTAAAAGATACATATAAAATTTTATATAGAATACATTACTTTTGATGTTTGAGTTGTAACGACGTTGCAACGAATTTGCATATTATGATATATGTCATACTTTTCGTATTATTCATAGTCGAACTATAATTCAGAAATATTTTAAATAGATTATTTGTTATAATTTTGTGAGTTTGATGTAATTTTTATAATTATTTTTTATTTTGTACTATCTTAAAATTTTTGAAATTAGTAAAATTTAAAGATCCGTAAAACTTACACTCCATATCTCAGGGCTTACGCCTCGCCGCGTCAAAAGGTAAAACGCCTCGCCTTTTAAAACATTGCTTATAACAAAGTGAGATAGTGTCAAATATCTCAAGACATTAAATATCATACGATAAAAGAGGTCTAAACTAAATGCTGATAGAAGAACAACTATTTGCAGTTATCTTCGTGGATCCGAACATACGTTATTAAAAGAACAAAGTGTTCGCAATCAACAAGCGCCCATGGCCTAATGGATAAGGCGCTTGACTTCTAATCAAGCGATTGTGGGTTCGAGTCCCACTGGGCGTGTTCCTTGTTACTTTTTTTTCCTTAAAACAAATAAGGTTTAGAAAAAGGTCGCTAGACTTTTCTAACTAGTTATTACCTACTTCTTTCTTTCGTCGAAAAGAGCAAGAACTGGAACTTGGGAATATGAAGATCAAACCTTCTATTTGTTTTGTCTCAGTTTGAGCATTATGCTCATAGTCTTTTCTCACACGGAATCACATACAATCTATAACTCTTATACAATAAATTTTAAAACTAGAAAATATTAAAAGAATTATACAAAACAATTGTAGTTAAAGAATGTCTTATTTGACTCATCAAATAAATAATACTCCATATAGAATAAAACAAAAAGAGTACTAGTACTCATCAATTCTATGCATGCCAAGTTAGAGGTTACGGCAATCAAGTTCAATCCATCATAGTGATCCAATCTCATAACAATTGAAACCATTTATGCTACCAAAAAAAAAACCCATTTATGATCATTTCATGAAAATGAAACTCCTGACTGTCAAAGTTAGATGTTACTTTATAAGCTTAAAACAATCAAAAAGATAGAAAAAGAAAATATAGTAAACCTAGAGGTGAGATCAATATAGTTATGATATAGAAGATTATGCGAAATGACGAACTTTAAGAACAGTTGCTTATCGAAGTTAAGAAAATAGAGAGAGAATGAGAGAGTTGTATATAATAACACTGATGCCTTTACAACGGGGAGCCCTCCTTTATAAAAGAAGGGGCCTCCTTTAAAATAATAATAAAAATATTAGAGCATAGTCCTCTTAATGGAGACGCCTAATCTTGAGTGATGTCGTCCGCGTCCTTACGTCTAAACTATACCCATGTTATAAGGAGTATATGAGAGAAGTCGTACCCTCATATCGTAGATACGTGAAGGGTCATATTTGGCCTCATACAGTTAGTCCCTCCGCTCCTTGGAGGCATATGCGGCATACGTCTTCAATGGGCGGAAATGTCGATCCCGTCTTTGAAGAATTTAACCTCATTGTGAGGGTGACGACGTAATTGGAAAAAAGGGCGGAAGTACATGGAATTGTCGATTTGTTGACACGTGGTCAACTTTCTGAAGTGTCGTCATAGCCGGCATGCGTCATGATTATATCTGCTCCCGAGGTGGTTCGGGGGGCGATTTGACATTTTGGTTCCTGCGTCCTTTTTGACTCACGCCTCTTCGATTTCTGTGTATTTGAGCCCTATAAATAGAGGGAAGGTTAATCTTTGCTATCTTTCGAACTTCTCATATTTTTTTGCTCCTTCTTCTCATCTTCTTTGAAGAAAACCAATATCTCTTGCTTTAAACCTTTCGGTGTCTGTTGAAATCAGTCTCTTTAGCTGTCAAAACACTATTCATATAAAAAATCATTATGGAAAAATGTGGACAACACAACAGGAGAGGCCAAGATGATGCTTCTTCTAGGGTTCTATCATCTTCGGGTGGTGGGAAAAAGGCCCAAAAATCTCTTGTCCCTCTTAGTGTATACAATGTTCTCCCTAAAGAGATTCATGCTCGAAGGGATTTCTTGACTAAAAGCCACACCCCCCTCGTTGGATCACAGTGAGCTTCTACAGTCGTATTTGGATGGCCTGCGGGGGGCGTACCAAATCCCAGACCACGTGGTTATGAAGCCGGCCAGAACTTACTATATTAATGTACATCGGCCGGGATATTGTACTTTTTATGAGCACCCGTTCCTGATCGGGTACGATCTCCCGATTTACCCCTTGGTGGAGGAGCTTTGCGCTTCTATAATGTATGCCCGACTCAGCTTACTCCCAGCACTTGGAAAGTGTGTCGCATTATGACCACCTATGCGTCTAGGGCCAGACTCGATGTCTCGGTCCATCATCTACTGTAGTTATTTAGCCCCGACTATATGAGGGGATCTATGCTACAGTGAAAGAGCCGTGGCACGAGGGACCTGGTTGTTAGGGCTAACGACAAGCCCAATCGCCGCTTCTGGTGCAAATTTTTCTACATCAGGATGAAGGACCTAGTGTCAAAACCTGAGGGATTCCCACATAGGTGGAATCCGGTACGTGAGTGCTTTTACCTTTATTTAGTATTTTCGCAACCTTTGGTAATTCAGTCCCTATAACTTCTTTTTCTGCTCTCTCTTCTTTTCTGCAGCGAGGGCTTCTCCACCCCGACCTATTGAAGACATAAGGTCATATGTGGAAAGGGTGATTCCTTTGGCAGAGGAATGCCGTACATGGTCTGCGTTCCTCAATCGATACGGCTCATCAGCTAAAGTCTCGACCAGAATTTGGAGATTTTATTTAAGTTTCGATGTTTGACCTATCTTATATTGGCAGGTCGGAGCGCCCCCAGTAGGAGGAGGAGGAGGAACGTTGCAGCCTTGTCGGCAGCGGGGACCGACTCTAGGGATGAGTATGTGCCCTGAGATTCTACAAGCGAGGGCATCCCCGAGGTCGCCCAACCTGAGACTGTGCATGTGCCTGAGTTCACAAGCGAAGCGACTCCTTCTCCCCCATCCATTCGACCCGTGGAGGAGGCTTCCGAAGGCGTGGAGCCGCCGGAGCAGAAAAGGCATCGATTGATGCTTGGAAAAGGGATTTCCATGGAGGACGAAAGGGTGAGTGAGCCCTGTCCAGAATGGAGGCCAGCCTTAATGGTTGTTGCTATTCGTTTGGAGGTCAGCTCCCACGGGATTGGTGGTTCCTGATATCGCCCCTACACGTGTTCCAGAGTGTGGCACGTCGGCCGCTGCCGAGGAGGCAGGTAATGAGGAGAGGCATGTCCCCAAATGGCCCACATGGTTGCAGACATATCAAGGAGGGATCATGCCCGTGTGGAGATGACGGCGTGTGGGCCTAACCGCCGGATTGTGATTCCAAGTAGATACAACCTGTTACAGAATAACGAGTCGGCTGCAGTAGATATGACTCTGCTATATGCAGCCGCCGAGAGTGGGAATTTAAAGGATATTAGCAACATGGACTTATCCCGAAGAGTTGCCGGTGCGGCTTTGCAGGTATATACTATTTTTTACGTATTATAGGGTAAACCCTGGGTGTATGCTGATTTGTTTTCTTTTCTCCAGACCCTCATTTTGGAGGTAAAGAGGGGCCGTCGAGGGCAGAGGACGACCGTCACCTTTAAGAGAGTGGTGAAGAAATATAAGGAGTGTCGTGCCAAGCACCAGCGTTGGTGGACCTATACGCGCAGGTCCCGCAGTTTCAAGTTTTTCGTGCGGGCTTTGTGAGCACGTGATTTTTGCCCTATGATGAGAATTACACCTAAAAATCCAAATAAAATATTTTAGTGTTGTGTGTGATTTTTCTCGTGGATTTGTTTGTTATTTTTTGTATTTGTTTGCATTTCTCTGTGCGTGTTTATTTGTTAAATTAATATACAAAAATAATAATAATATGTTATGTTTATATTTGGATTTTAATAGGAGTAATTAAGTAATTCATTTTACAAAAATGAGAAAAATCACAAAAATAGGTTACTTTACATATTAACATCTAATGTCGAATGTGTGATTTTATTTTAGTCGTTAGTTAATTATGTGTGTTTAATTATCATTAAAAGTTAATTAGTAATTTTATAAATTAATTTAGTTCTATAATTTAATTTAGGATTTTTAGCTTTTGGAAAAAAGAAGAAATTCTTAGGAAATAAAAAGCAAAGAAAAGAATTGGAAAATTGAAGAAAGAAAAAATAAATATTGGGCCAATTTTAAGCACCCTCAGGCCAAGCCCACGTCCGTAACCCACCATCTCGCCCCAAACCAAACCCGACCCAATCCCATTTGAGACTGACCCAACCCCACTTGACCAAAACACCCCCGTTTTACCCTCATCAATTAATCGGAACCGTTGAGATCATTTGATCCAATGGTCCAAATTAATTGAATCATTTTACCATACCAAATTTCCCACCCCCAAACGCCCACTTCGTCCCAAATGCTCCCTTTCGTCTCTCTCGGAGATGAATTTTAACCCTAGCCGCCTCGGCTTTTTCGCCTGAAAAAATACCAACAACAACGCCAATGACCATCGTACTAACACCACTAGACCTCCATACCAGCCTTAACACGAATCCCTACCCCTAGCCTCTCGAATTATCCCAGAACTGATCGAATCTTCGATCAAAGAATCCCTCACCAAACCTTGTCCTCTCCGTTTACACCCGTTGACCCCCATACTTCCCTGGTCCTTAGTCCACTGGTATTTCCCTCAAATAACCTTCAAATCAATCAACTGTCGAATCAAAGATCGAAGCTCTTATCCTGTTAACTCGAAGATTCAAAAGGATAGCGGAGATTTGGACCGAACTGGATCTTAGCCATGTGTTTTCACTTTGAGAATACATGAGTAAGGTCCACCCCGGCCAAAGAGGGTGAAGGATTTCGCGGGGTTTGTTCGATATTGATTTAGGTCCGGTATTTTGCTTATTCTCTTATTTATGTTTCTTTGTTTAAGTTCCTTAAATTTTGGTTTTTCTTTGTTTGAAATCCTCGTTGCTCTCTATTCCATCTCCTTTCTTCTATCTGTTCAGTATTAAGTCCGGTCTTAGATTAATGGTGTTGTCATTTTTGCTATTCGAAGTGAGAATTTTCCAAGTTCTATTTCATAACGGCTTGAATTAGTAACGAAGTTCAGTTCATGACTATTTTTGGCTATGATCATTAATATTTGTTAAGTCTAAAAAGCTACTGTGTATGTTTGGTTTTCTTTGTTTCTCATCTTACAGTTCCTTGTTAGCAATAGGATTAAATGTACATGATTAATTATAGGAATTGTGAATTGGTTATAGCTGATAAAGTTTTGATATGAATTAGGTTTAAATTTAGCCTTAGTCGTTCTAATGATTAGTTAAGGATTAACCCGGGGTCTTTCTGTACAAATTTCCAGGACCAGCTTGTTCGAATGAATCTTTAAATAGTGCTACGGGTTTGTTCTCGACAAGGACAAATATGTAACACCATTTGAAGATCCCATTTAAATTCAGGCAATCTTTGACTGATTAAGAATGAGCTTTAAAATTAGTAAGTCCCTTATCGATTTTGTGATTTTCTTTGTTCTCTTAAATTTCGTTTCCTTTTAATGGCTAGTCAATCCTGTTTTTATTTCATGTGATAGTTCGTTTTTGGTTGGTTTGAGCTCTATCTGATTCTTTAGCTCTACTTCTGTTACTAAGTATTCACATATTAATTTAGTAAATCCAAGGCAGTAAGCTGGTAGTTTAATAGGATTTTTTGATAAATTCCAATTCGAGTTGTGTACGTAGGTTCTTCTTCTAATAAGAACAATTAGATAGTTTGAAGTCTTAAGGTTTTGGTTTGATTATTTTCTCTTATAGTTTGATTTTTTGTATTGAATCTTTATTCGTTCAGTAGTTTCACAGAGGGTATTAGATTTGTATAGCTAAGCCATGGTTCTCAATCTCTCTAATGCACATTTTTCATTCCTGAAAATCTTTGCCTATTTTTGGATAGTTTGGCTAGTTTGTTTACAACTGAAATAAGGTAGAGTCCTAATTAGTTAACTGTGGGATGTTTGGTATAGATGATGGGTTAGAATAGTAATTTCAGGGGTAATCATGGGGGTTAATTTAAAATTAAATCTTTAATGATTAAAGGGGTCACTAGGTAATAAATAAAATACTAGTGGGTTAGTCAAAAGAGGAAACATTCTTTAGTGGGATGGAATAATTAGTAGACCTAATAGTGAAAGACTACTTTTCCTTAAAAAACGGGGTTTGGCTACTCATTAGGACCTAATAATCCGGAGGAACGAGAGCTGATTGAAAGAGGGGAGTAGGATAAAATAAATATTCTGCCAAATGAAAACACACACAATTTTTGGGCAGTTTAAAAAATTGCATGAATTCTCAAGCATGGATTCAGCATGCCTTGGTCTTCTAATACAGTTCTATTATGTGTCATCTCTTTATTAATGCATAGATGTATTTCGTGTTTCTTGGAATTTTGGAACCTACTGTGATTCTAATGTTGGTCATTCACTGTATTTTGTTTAACTTGGTTTCTTTTTTAATGGTTGAATTATGTGCTGAAGGCTTTGTCCAGTATACTTAAAAAATGAAAGCATCAAAAGTTTGAGTTATTGTGTTGGTGTTTGAAGCGTGCTTCGTTTATGAATTCGGGGCATTGTAATCCGATTTTTCGAGCCAGTTGATGGTTTAGTTTTTCTTTCTTTTGTTCAGTTCAAGCTTTAAGAATGGTGTGGTACTGGTAACTCGTTGTTTGTTTGGTTTAAGCTTTAAGAGTAGTATACGTATTTGGAAGGATTCTGGTAATTCTCTGCCTTATATTTTCATCCATGATCTAAGATTGTTTAAATTACATTAAATGAGTCTTTAACTTTTGTGTAGTAGCATTAGCTTTGATTAGTTCTCCTATTCTCAAAATAAAGTTGGGGTGCGTCATGCCAAATAAAAATGACAAATGTATGGCCCTCGCAAAAGTTAAAACGTCATGATACAAAATTAGGTTTCGAATTAGGTAGCGGGTTCAAGCTAAAAGGGTCTTCCCTTTTGTTTGAATTCAGACTTGAATTCGAGACTCGAATTTATATATTTGAGAATTAATTGACCTTTAGAGACAAATTATGATAAATGGAAAATTTTAGTTTGCTTTAGGTTGGCCTTTTAATAATAAAAATGAGACGAGTCTCGCCAAATAAAACGCAAATTGTGGGGCCTTTACTTGTACATATAAAAATATTTAGATATTGGGACGGGCCATTTAGCGAATTTCATGGCCTTCCCAAAACAATAACGCGCTAGTGTCTTTAGGCGCGCTTTTAATAATTTACTACCTTAAACTCAGGCGCACATTCATGTGACCCAAATCCAAATCTTGACGAAGTCAAAATATATCAATAGCCACGGGTACATTGATGTGATGTGGTTTGAGATGTGTTGACATGACGTTGTAATTTCTATTAAAAATAATAACAAAAGCGGTTTAAAGTTATTAAAAGCACATAAGTTATAACATGCATTAAAATCAGATATTCAGTCATTTATAACAGTTTAAGCGACCGTACTAGAACCACGGGACTCGGGGGTGCCTAGCACCTTCCCTCAGGTCAACAGAATTTCTTACTTAGAATTTCTGGTTCGCAAATTTCATTTGGAAAGTCGAAATTTCCTCGATTCGGGATTTAAACAAATCGGCGACTTGGGACACCTTAATTTATTCCAAGTAGCGACTCTGAAATAAATAAAATAATCTCGTCTCGAATATTGTCACTTTAAATGAAAAACTCCCTCATATCTACCCTCCGCGATGGGTCCATAAAAAGGAGGTGTGACAGCTCTAGCAACTCCGCTGGGGATAAAAACTCAAAATCACTGGTTCAAGGTTTAAGAATTCGATCTTTGAATAATTGTTGTATTTGGCTTATTTATTACCTGTTTTTTATTACATGTTTGTCTTAATGTGTTAAATATTGCTTATACCGCTTTGATATTTCGTGAACTGTACTTGAACTGTGCCGACACCCGCCTCTCCTCTGAGTATTCTTGAATTTTAATATCGGGCATTTGCTGGACATAGCCCGTCATTCTTTGAGATAGCCGAGGTGCTTGGCACCCGGTGAAGGATTTAGTCACACATGTTTTAGGCGGGGAGTACCGTCAGTTAATCCAGAAAGCGATGCTACCGGTGCACTGACCCTCCTCGGCTCGAGTTGTCCGCTCGAGTAAAGCCAGTCTAGATACTTCCTCCAACAGGATGTTAACTTAAAATAACAAAGCCTCATATCGAATCCCTAGTAGGAATGTTTGTTTGCATCATGTGCATTTTTTGACTTTGGAGACTCAACACAAGGGTTGGGTCTTTCTAGGACAAGTGTACCTAAAATAAAAAGACCACCATGATGCATCCTATTTGTGCATTTATTTATTTCGGACCTGCATGCTGACCGGCTTATTTTCAAAAATAAAAGAAAAAATAGGTTTGAAGGAAAGAAAAATACCAGTGTGTAATCACATGTTTTAAAAGTACCAAATAACACCGAAACTCTTGTAAATTTTAAAAAATAAAAGATGAAGAAAGAGTTTCGTTTTTCTAAAAAAAACAAAATATAGTTAGTTTTGTTGAACTACGCAAGGTTGATTCTCACCGGAAGTGGGATATGTAGGCAACCCATATCGGGCTCAACTAATTCTATTTTTCGAAAATATTATTAAATAAAAAAAATTGTAAAAATTTAGAAGATGTCCCTAATCAAGATAACACCATTTTTGGGAAAACAACCAAACGCCCCGAAAGGGCGCGAAGGATTGGTTTCGCAGGAACAATACCTATGTGTCATACCGGAGTCTGTTACACAGCTTTCAGATCTTCTTCAAGTGCCGAAAGGTCATATTAACAAAATAATTTTTTTTTTAGAAATAAAAATTTTTTTAGGCTCGGGAAAATTCTAAGTTTTATTTTTATCTTTTCTAAAATCAGCATGGATCCCCTGCAAAGAATTGGTCAGAAAAAGGGCAAGAGATGAGATGCCTCCTATGTTTATGGTTCAAGATAAAACCCCGAGCCTTCTCTGTAATTGGTGGGCTAGTTTTGTTGCGTGGGAAAAAAATCAAGTCTTCAAGCATCTCAAGTTTCTTCTGGACATCATGGGAATTAAGCCGGACAGGGGTCTGATTGGGGCCTTGGTGATTTCTGGGACTCTACAAATAATGTCTTCAGGTTCAAAAATTGTGAGATGACACCCATTGTAGAAGAATTAGGTGGGCTTACAGGATTCTGGAGGGATCTCTACAGGAAGAAACCCGTCGCTCCCTGATAAATTGGTGTTAATAACTTTTTGAAGAAATTAAGCCTTCATCGAATTCCAATGGGTTGCTTAAACGAAGGTTGGATTTCCTTGGAATATCTTTGCGACAGGTTTGGTGAGAAGAAAGGATTTGAGAAATTTTCAATCACAGAATTTGTCAACCAATTAAGTTATGACGCCTGGGAAGATTTGAGAATCTTCGCCTTCATGATTGGTTTTTTAGGGACCATGGTTTTTCCCGAGCGTGATGAACGCATCAGAATTCGTTTATCAGTGGTGGTCTCATATTTGCAAAGTAGCGAAGAACACACTATTCTTCTTATGATCTTAGGAGATATTTTTCGAGCATTAACTCGATGTCAAGAAGGCTGAGATTACTTTGAAGGATGAAACATCTTGCTGCAAATGTGGTTCATAGAGCATCTCTATCATCACCCAATCGTGATAAATTTTAACGTAGATTGGCTGAACTATATTTGTTGCCATCCGAGTAGGGCTGCACGTTGTAATATCCTGAACGGATTAAAGGCCTGGCAAGAATCGCTTTGTTCCTTGAAAGTAGACACACTCACTTGGACCTATTACTGGTTCCCTTCTACTAAAGTTATGAACATGTCAACGTATTGCCAGTTCTACATACTAAATGGTTTCAGGGGTTTCCAGCCATACGCCCCATTACGCGTGATGCGCCAATTAGGGAGAGAACAGAAAAGACCCCTGACCGAAGATATGCGTCCGTTCATGTGGGAATTCACAACAGAGGAACTCCCAAGAGAATCTTATGCACATAAGGTGTGGTTCGGTAGTCGACTCTCTAACACCGATAAAATAGTTACCGACCGGGAACAAGGGGAAGTAAGCCTCGCATACCTCGAGTGGTTCCACAACCAGCCGACGCCCGAACAAAGAGTAGAAAGGTCGGTAAATATGCAGTCCACTGGGAAAGGGAAATAGAGTCCAGAGTCGGGAAGGCTAGAAGCAAGACGACACGAGAATTTCAATCATGTATTTACACCCTGAGAGAAGACAAAGGGATACTAGAGGCCGCCATGGACATACAACATGTTGATTTCGATCAGGAAAGGGCTGATTGGGCACAAGAAAGGCAGGCACTCCTCCAAAGGATAAAATTTACCACAGAAAGGTCAAGAAGGAGTCGGACTGATGAGTTACTCATAAAGGACTTAAAAAGGAAAATCCTCGAGCATCGAGAAGACCCGGAGAAAGCGAAAGCCGCTCTGGCCACAATTCGGACTAGATGGAGGAGGGAAACACACCAACGAGCACTTCATCTGCAACAAATAAAAAGAGATTATGAGGAGATCATCACTAACCTAAGGGAAACAAATACCACTCTCAAGGAGCGGATTTTCAAACAAGCTCGGGACGCCAGGATAGATAGAGACCAAATCACCGGCAACGCTCAGATATTGGGACAAAGAATTAATAGATAGAGCAACTACTTAGGGAAAAGGATAGGATCAAGGGTAGAATCGAAGAAATTGGGCACTACATCATCATGAGATGCCTATGATGCGAACAAATGCCCTGTGCTACCCTTTTTGTCTCGGTTATGGGATATGTCCACCAAATCATGGCAGAGTTGAGAAGTCTGCAAAGGGATCTTACGCCAAAATATTTAGCAAGGCCGAACAACGCCTTGCGGACCCAAAAGTTAAAAGCTTTGGAGCATGTTTAGCAGAGTCTGTATTTTCTTTTAGCGTCTGTTGTCCTTTTAAAGTTTCTATTTCCCTTTGTGCATCAAAAATCTCTAGTTTTCGCTTTCACAAATGTTTTAAGCTTTGTAAGAATATATTTTGGCAAAGAAACAAGATATCTTTTACTTTTACGATACACGAACTACGCTCGGTCTGATTCATGAGGGGACATGATACGTAGGCAATCCACATAAGATTCAACCACACTAAAAGAAAATAATAAAAAAGGGGGATAAAGCCTAAGTTGGAATGACGCACTGCAACTGATTCCATACATGTAGAAATCCACTTAACTGTATAAGTGCATCACACCCAACTTGAGATCACTTATCTGTCATTTGTTGCGAACTAACTGTTTGCTAGATGAAATTTTTTATAGAAAGGTGTTTGGTTTTGTTGTAGTATGGTCTTGCATTCATACTTCACGAGGTCAAAGGGAAACATCTAACCATCCATCACAAAATCGAGGAGAAGTGTTCACACTTACTTCACGAGGTCTAAAGGAATCATAGAAATGTCTTCGAAAATCACTCCACCAACGATCCCTCTCTTAGAAGAGAGTTCAATCACAACCATCCCAACTTCTGAATAAGCCACAGCTGAGGAGAACAAGATCCTGCATCTCCTCATATTGGAAATGTGGGACGCCTGGAATAGCGGAAGAGAAATGCCAATCATAATCCCTGGATTCCCCGGACTGTTTCCCAGAATGGGCGGAACCTCCAATGTTCCTATCAGTTACCCACGCACTCCATTTAGGTATCCTACCATGCCATCTCACACTGTCAGATCACCTTCTGAGCCGCACCCCCAGGTGTCGTCCACCGGCAAAACCTCAAACACATTTACCACACTGCCTTGCCCAGCTGCGGCACAACCTACTTCGTACAGGCCTAATTGTTACTATCCTCGTTCACTTTCCATGCACCATCTTTCTCATTAGAACCTACTCGGTTTACTGACAATACATACCCTCAACATCCTCAATACGAGTTTGTACCTGGACACAGTCAAAATCCTAGGGTGTCCGAACAGGACGAGATGGCCAAAAGGATGAGAAGCCTCGAGAAAAGTTTGAAGAACATGCAGGATTTGAGCGGACAGAAGAGTGTCTCATACACTAATCTGTGTATGTTCCCACAGGTCCATTTACCATCAGGTTTTAAAACACCTAAGTTTGAGAAGTACGATGGGCATGGCAACCCAATCGCTCATTTAAAGAGGTATTACAACTAGTTGCGAGGAGCCGGTGGCAGGGAAGAGTTACTAATGACATACTTCAGAGAAAGCCTGATCAGTATCGCTTCGCAATGGTTCATGGACCAAGACATCTCCCGCTGGCACATATGGGTTGATCTTGCCCGTGATTTTATTTGGCAGTTCCAGTACAACATTGACATCGCGCCGGATAGGAATTCTCTGGCAAATCACAAGAAGAAGTCCTCGAAGAATTTTAGGGAATACGCCATTAAATGGCGCGAGCAAGCTTCGAGTGTAAAACATCCCATGGATGAATAAAAATGGTCACCGTCTTCTTACTGGCCCAGAAGCCTGATTATTTCCAAAACATGATGTCAGCCATAGGAAAGCCTTTCGCAGAGGCGATCAAAATCGGGGAAATGGTAGAGAACGGTCTAAAAACAGGAAGGATTTTGAGTCAGGCAGCCATAACAGCAACCTCCCAAGCCGTTCAAGGTGGGTCTGGAGGGATAGCAAGGGGGAAGAAGAAAGAAGAAACATATATGGCGGTATCGAGAGCGAGAGAATATCGTAACCCCAGGCCTCATTTTTCAGAAAGAGCCCCGCAACACTATTACCCTCATCAAGATGCGGCCTACCAGCCCCATCCATACATGGTTATGAATACTCAACCCTATGGCCGACCACAACAGCAGATCAATCGGAACTAAGCTCCACCTCCCAGAAATCAACCTACTTACCGAAACCACTACAATACCCAACCACCCCAAAATAACTTCCATCCCCAGGAACCTTCCAGGAGACAAACCTTCACCCCCATCCATGAACCATATTCTGAATTATCCCTAAACTTGTCCAAATGGGCCTCCTACAACCCATGCCCCCAAACAGGCAGAACCCGGAATCACCGTCATATCAACGGGGCATCAGATGCGCCTATCATTCAGGGGCAGAAGGGCACGACACCAACAATTGCTGGACTCTGAAAAGAGTAGTTGAGGATTTGATAGAACAGAGAAATATAGTGGTATGGGACGAGGAGGCCCCAAACGTGACCAATAATCCCTTGCCCACTTACAATAATGGGCCACTGATCGGGATGATATGTGAAGAAAAGGAATTTGATCCTGCTTTGAAAACCATAATTGACATTGTTGACACAGAGAGAAAGCCTACAACAACCCCGAAGCAAGAAAAAAGGGGAAAAGAAGATCGAGACTACCAAGGCTGAGCTTGGAAGGAAGATTGAAACCAGAATGGAGACGAGGGTGCTCCCGAAAGTGAGATTCTCTATATTCCGCGAGGTCACCCAGAGAAGCCGCAAAGGCTTGAATTAAAAAAAGGAGTACCAATTGTGAGCACGTGATTTTTGCCCTAAGCAAATAAATTCCAATATAAATACAAATAAATATAAAAATAGTTTTTGGTGTGCAATTGTGTGTTTCAATTGAAATACTTGTGTTTTTTTTAAAATAAATTTTGAAATAAAATTACAAAGGAATCAATTAGAAAATGTCACAAAAAATATAAAAAATTAGAAAAATCAATAAAAATACAAAATACCGAAAAAACAAAAGAAAATGGCAAAATATCATAAAATACCAGAAAAGCCAGAAAAAATAGGAAAATAAAATAAATATAACAATTGAAAATAAATACAAAAATAGAAAAATGAAATACAAAAGAAAATAATTAAAATACAAGAAAAATATAAAATGTAATAATTTTTGGGCTGGGTAATGAAATATATACACAGTGGAACATGCCCAAGTGTAATAAGCCCAAGAGACCAACTGGTCCGTCTAAGCTAATAATCAAACGACGATGTACAAGGCTAATTCAATCTTCACAGTTGATAAAATTAATCCAACGGATCACGTAAGGCGGCTCAACTAAAAACCAAACGATGCCGCATAGAAAGATTAATCTTGGCCGTCAAAGGAAATGATCAGACGGATGGTTTTGAATCTTGTAAAGAACTAAACGACGCAGTATAATGTACTAATCCTGGCCGTCCATGTTTGAGCATCTAACGGACACAAGGCCACCTTTCATTTAACTGAACGACACCGTTTTTAAAAGAAGAATCCTGGCCATTGATATCAGTTGGTCCAAAGGCCAGGATCACACGAGATCAAAGGGTAAGTGCTAAGTCTCTGTTCAAAATAATACATACACTCTCATTTTGTATAACTGAAACCCTAGCCGCCCTTCTTCGTCTTCTTCATCCTTCGTCTCTCATGGGGACTGGCCTGAAACCATTGCCGTCTCCAGCTCAAACAACCACCCAACACCTTATCCATAACCACCAAACACCACAACCACCACAAAACCTTAGAAAACTAAAATACCCCCTTCTTTCTTGAAACTCCGGTCGCCGAAACCCTACTCCGGCGAGCACCCAAAACAAACCTTACCCCCAAAACCTCTCAAACAACCACCAAACCACCCCATTACCCACCAAAACTCTAAAAAGAAGCCCCATCGGGAAAATCTAACATTCGGAGGACTTTAAGTCTTCAAGAACTTCTGAGGTCTGGAAATAACGAAAGAAAGAGAAAGAAGAAATAAAGAGGAAAGAAAGAAAGAAAAGAAAGAAAAGAGAGGGAAAAAGAAATCCTGGAAAGCTAAGATCTTACTACCCATCTTCTTTTTTGTCTGTTTGTCTTCTGAAAATATTTTTTTTTGTTGATCTGTTCTGGTTCTTTTTAGCCCGTATTCGTTGCATACTTAAGATGTATTCTATTTCGTTATACATGCCTAGTCTGTCATAGCATTCTTAGGGTTTTTAATGATTATTACACATGAATCATAGTTAAATAGGCTTCTTTATATGCTTGTTCATCATGCCTTGTCTGAAATTATGCTTTGATTAATTGGGATTCAATCATTATCAAAATTTCTCTCTGAGTTCTAGTTGATTGGAAATTGATTTTACGATTAAGGCTATGTGTGCAATACAACATGAATTGGCTATATTTGTAATCTGATTCATCTGTTAGACCATTCTGAATCCTGTGATGTTTTTATGATTTTGGTTATAGCTTTAAAGATCTAGGGTTAGTTCTGAAAGCCAAAACATATATGGCTATTTCTGTAATGATTAAGTCCGTTTGTTAAAATAGCCATCCTTGATATGAATTGGTTATGCTGTTAGTTGGTTAATTTTGCAAACTTATCTCTGATTAGTTACTTTGTGTTAATAAGAGGTTACATTTTAAATAAGATTGAGGCTGTTAAATGGGGTTAAATTTGAAAGAGAGTTGGGTCTGAATCTAGCTAAGTCTTAAAACAATCTTAAAATTGGCTATTAGTTAAATAAAGCCATAAACCTAATCTTCCAGACCTTAGTAGGTCGGGTAAATAAAGAAAAATAATAAGGGTATAATAGAGAACAATAAATGTCATTATTGAGGATTTAATAGAGCTTATAGGGTTAGAAAAGACTTTACTACCTAGTATTCTTGAGATTAACTACAAAATAAAGGGTAAAACAGGCATAATGAAAAGGAAGTGTTGAAATTAAACTTAGCAAGTGAGAGCAGCCTAGTAAAATACCCCCAATAGAACACAAGAGATTGCCTAGAACCTTCCAGCAAGAGCTGGAAGGCATTTCGATACACAATTCGGGGAATTAAACTGTAAATAATTGAAAAAATAAGTGGTGGGGAATAGAAATAACTTATTTGAATTTCCCCTCAAATTTCACCCCAAATCAGTGATTAAATAGGCTTCAAGTAAGCCTGAAAAAGGGGTTGAATATTCTGCATTCTACAAAAAGATTCTGAGTTTTACAATTCTGAAAAAGGGTTGAACATTTCTGTGAGTGAGAAACTAAGGCTAAAAATTCCAAAAATCTGATAAATTTTTAGGTTCTAGATTCTGCAGTTAGTTCATCTCTAAAATTATAGTTGACTGCTTTGGGTATTAATCTGGAGTTCTGTTAGAGTCTATTGTTCTTCAATTTTTCTGGATTCTACTTGAGCTCTTCGATTCTATTTGTTGATTTGCTGGACCGCTGAATTTGGAATTCTATTTGCTACTTTGTTTGCTGCTCTATTGCTGCTACTTCGCTGACTATTCTTCATCCTCAACCTAGACTCATAAGACTATTTTTGGTGAACCAGGTACACTCTTATTCCTGGAGATGTAACTGCATATTGCTTGAAGAAAATGAAAATTATATGAGCTTTTGGATGATGTTACTTCTGTTTTTCTTTTTATTTTTTCAATTAATATTTATTAGAATCATTGTAATTCAGTAGGGTGGTTTGTAATAATTAATGCTCATATGAAGTCGAAACAAAACAAAGTAGATAGCATAGTAGTAGTATATGAATAGATATAGCTATCACTTAATCTAAGTTTGAAACATGCTAAAACACGATAATTCCTTGGTTCAGCATCCTGACCACCTCTTGCCGTAGACCTATGCAGTCTTCGATCTTGTGTCCTCCTTCCTGATGGAACTCGCACATGACGTTTGATTTTCTCGTTGCGGGATCTGACTTCATTTTCTGAGGCCATTGCACCTTGGTTCCTAGATTCTCTAGTGCGTACACTATTTCTGAAGGAGACATGCAAAAGTTATGTGCTGATAATAAGGGGGCGTACCTCTTTTGTTTCGTAGTGGGGAGACTTGTCATTGTAACGCGTCCGTATGTCTGGGTAGTGGATGGGAGGATCTGGTGTATGGCTGATGTCATTCTTTGTTGGAGTGCGGGCAATGTTTTCCATGCTCCTCATAACACCGGTCTTTCCTCATTTCTGAGTGTATTGTTATTAGCCGTTGGGTTGGCCCGTTGATATCGTCCTCGTTCGCTCGTACTTCGGCGCAATAAGAGTTATGGATTTCCTCCCATGTCGTAGGGGGATACTTCATGAGGTGGTTCAGCAGTTTCTTAGCTGCTCTTGCGTCTTCTCTGCTTAGTCCGTTCTAGAACGCGGCGACTGTCATTCCTTCTGATACGTTCGGCAGGCTCATTCTCACCTTGTTGAATTTGGCGAGGAAGTCCCTAAGCCCTTCACCTGTGGTTTGTTTGATGGAGAAGATGTCGTTGACCCTTTCCTCCACCTTCTTTGCACCCGCATGGGCGGTAACGAACTTATCCGCCATTTCTTCGAACGTTGATATTGCCTTGGCAGGCAGCTGGGAGTACCATGTCAAGGCTCCTCCGATTAATGTCTCGCCAAACTTTTTCAGCAGCACTGATGGTACCTGTTCTTTTGATAGGTCGTTGCCTTTAACGGTAGTGACGTAATGGATCAGATGATCCTCGAGATAAGTAGTCCCATCGTACACCCACAAGTAGGGGGGGGGGCATCTTGAAGTTTTTTGGGATAGAGTAGGGAGCAGCTTCTTCGGAGTATGGCTGCTCTACGAACCTCCCCATGTCGCATTTTGGTAGCAACTTAGGGCTCGGGGAATTTTGTCGACCCTCTCCTGGTGTTCTTTCATCTGGCCGCGGAGTTCTTTATTTTCGTTTTCCGTTTCTTCCATTGTAGATGCGTGATTTTGCCCCTACCCGAGATTTTTTATATTTTTAGCGTAAAATATTTAGTTTAGTTTTAATATAGCTATTTTAGCTAATTTTGACTCTTTTACTTTATTTTTACCTTAAAATGAAAAATAACAATTAGTTTTATTAATGTTTTGAAGTCATTTTAAACTGAAAAAATACAAAAAATAGTACTTTATATTTTTATTTTTATATAAAAATGAAAATTATGAAATAAATAAATAAATAGTTTCATTAACATTTTGGGGTTACTTTAATCTTGAAAAAAAAATATATAAAAAAATAATTTTGTTTTAATTATGAGTCTTATAGTTATTTTGCTTACGTAGGATTAATTAATAACATTGTGTTCTCATTCTCGGTTCCGGGCAAATAATAATATTCGGGTTCAAACTACCCGGTTTTATAATTTTCGGACCTAGCCCATAATAATCCGAGTCCACCACACGGGAAACACGGACAAAACAACCGATACCCACATATGCAACATGACACAAACATATTTTTTTATAGGAAAAAGACAATTGGGAAGGATGTGGAGTGAGCTGGAAAGAAAAAAAGGAAAAAAGAGAAAAATTAAAAAAGGATAAAAACCATAAAAACATATACTAATGTGATAAAAAGAAGTGATAACAATACATAATAGGGGATAATTGGAAAAGGCTCACGTGAAAGGGGGGAGAGACATTTTAAAAAGGAAGAAATGAGACAAAAAGAAAAAGATGCACATGAACACATGTGAAGAACAATAGAGAATATAGACAACACTCTACTGTTTCTTCTCCTTGGTCACCAACAAAAAGAGAAGACATACACTACTGTTGGGCAGATCCTCTTCGATGGAAAAATTTGGAAAAACAAAAAAAAGACTACAGTGTATTCATTATTTTAAAACGGGAGAAAAACAATAAAGAGAGGGGAGGCTACCGTTCATCGTCTTCTTCATTGCTGAAGAAGACGATCGACCAAGAAGCTGGTCGCCTGCCAGCTCCACCCCGTCACCAGCCTTCCCCATCGTTCAACCGAGAAGCTCCGCCCAGCCTCATCTCCTTCACCAAACGTCCACTCCATCGACCTTCATCTCCGTTCAACAGCTCCAACCCAATCGCCGAACAACAACGACGAACAACTCGTCATCTACCAGTCCACTCCGAACACCCTTCATCTTCTTTGAAACACCAGTGTCGTCCATTACTGCAGCAACAGTTGCTGCCTTCATCTTCAACCAACAGCGAACCAGCCACCAGAACCACCCATTTCAGCCGCTACATTTCGAACTAGCAACAGCTCGACCTCATAGCTGCTGGACCACACCTTCATCGATGTTTCTTCTCCTTCACCTTCGCAGTTGACCGGAGTTGTACCGAGTCGAGGTTTTCGGTGCTGCTGAAATTCCAGTCATCTATATAAAGCTGTTCGAGGTTGTCGAAGGTCCATTCGAGGTTCCGCTCCAGAATTTGAAATACAACTGAGGTACTATTGTTAGATTTTATCTCCTGGTTCAATTCTGATCGACACCCTTTGCTGTATAAAGCTCTTCATAGAGGTACTTGCTTAATAAAAAATCAGGAGGAAATTTTGCCAAAAGGTCTTAAGTCTCTTCCCTTAATCATTGCTTCTCATCCTATTTTTTATAAATTAAGTATTTGCCTACTTTGTTGTTGATTAGATGAGTATATTTTTAACGAAATAGTTGCTATATTTTGAATCACTGCCTCTTTTATTTAAGCATATAAAAAAAGGTTAGTTTGGATTAAAAAATGTCAATATATACTTGTCATAAATCTTGCTAAGAAATTACCTACGTTAGTTACACATTTTTGTAATTGTACTGGATTTTGACTCTTCTAGGTAACATATGATATACAAGCATTTTGTTAGGCGTTGATCCAAGCCTGTGTCACACGTGATTTGAGATTTGCTTCTTGACTTTAGTCATGCATTCCAATGTTTGTTTAAGCACTTCGTTTGTGGACTTTAACCGATTTTATATGCGTTTATTGTGACTATGGGTACGGTTGCCGTGACATAGTTACGATGCCTAAACATTTGGGGGTACATTTCATGTAACCCGATTATAACGACTCTAGATAATCTTAGCGAATAAATTAGGTTTACTTATGTTTTTTAGAGACAAATAAAGTAGAGAATCGTAGTTGCTTTTAGGTTCGTCCTTTAAATAATAAATAAGACGAGTCTCGCCAAATAAAAATGCAAGGTTGCAGGGCCCTCATAAATGTATATATTAAAAATACTTAGGTTTCGGGATGAGCCGTTTAGCGAATTTTACAGCATTCTCAAAATAATAATGCGTTAGTAGCTTTAGGCGCATATTTAACAATGTTATCTCCCTAAACTCGGGTGCACATTTATGTGACTCAGATCCAAATCTCAACGGAGTCGAAATGTGTTGACAACCACGGGTGCACTGGTGCAACGCGGTTCGAGATACATTTTCACAACGTTGCAATTCTTTGTTAAAATAATAATAATAATAATCAAAAGCGGTTGAAAGTTAAAACTTGCACATAAGTTGAAACATGTTATAAAATCGGATAAATAAGCCAAATATGATAGTTGAGCGACCGTGCTAGAACCACGGAACTCGGGAATGCCTAACACCTTCTCCCGGGTTAACATAATTCCTTATCCGGATTTCTGGTGTGCAGACTGTTAAATAGAGTCATTCTTTTCCTCGATTCGGGATTCAACCGGTGACTTGGGACACCATAAATCTCCCAAGTGGCGACTCTGAATCTTAATAATAAATCCTGTTTCGATTGTCCTTTAATTGGAAAAACTCCCTTTACCTCGCGCCCACGCGGGTGCGCGCCAAAAGGAGGTGTGACATCCATCTTCTTTAGGATGGCGGTTAGCGTGCCATCACTGGTCTGCGCCTCGATGGGTTGATTGTTTACTCGTGTTACTTATCGTTGGTACTGACCTTATGTTTCCTTGTGGTGGTTTCTCTACCAAGCCACTTAAGGTGCTTGTCAACCATTCTTCCAGTAGTTTTTTGACCACCAAGGGTACCTCCTTGATAGCAGATGTGGAAGCTCCTTTGTCATGCAAGATCGTTGGATCTTCGGAGGGGGAAGGTGAGATCTCTGCACCTGGTGCGGTGCCGGGGGTTGTGTTGATTATAGCGTCATTACTGACCTCATTGTGAGGACCAAGAAGGTTGGTTATGACCCCCATTATTGCTTTAGATCTGGTGTCATTTTTAGCTATTTTTGATTTTCATGTGATGTAGAGGGAGATGGTTGGCTGTTCTCTAGGTGGATACTATGATTTTGATTCTCGAAATCCCCACAGACAGCGTCAAAATGTTTGGCTCAAAAGTTAGATGTTACTTTATAAGCTTAAAATAATTAAAAAGATAGAAAAATGGTAAATCGTAATCAAATATAGTAAACCTATATGTGAGATCAATATAGTTATGATAACGAAAATATTGCGAAACGATGAACTTTAAGAACAATTGCTTATCAAAGATAAGAAAATAGAGAGAGAATGAGAGAGTTGTATTATCAGATAATAACAGTGATGCCTTTACAATGGGGAGGCCCCCTTTATAAAGGAATGGGCCTCCTTTAAAATAATAATAAAAATATTAGAGCATAGTCGACGTCCTCTTAATGGAGACGCCTAATCGCGAGTGATGTCGTCCACATCCTTACGTCTAAACTATACCCCTATTATAAGGAGTATATGAGAGGGGTCATACCCTCTTATCGTAGAGACGTGAAGGGTCATATTTTGCCCCATACATTGTACTTCCTCTGGTTCATAATAAGTGTCCAATTTGCTTTTAGCATGCCCAATAAGAAAATATTAAATTCTATACAAAAATACCTACTATGGCTAAACTACCCCTAATTAAACATTTAATGTGAGGAGAAATAATTTTTTTAGGGATATGTACATAGAGTTTATTTTGAAAAAACAAATTGAATTTTTTTTATTACATAACTGAATACTTATTTTGAACCAAAATGAAAAAGTAAATTGGACACTTATTGTGATACGGAAGGAGTAATATTCTTTGGAATAATGTGCAGTAAACTAATGAGTGATATTCATAAATTTATGAAAGCTGGTAACTGAATTCTACTTAAAAAAGGCAAAGCTGGTAATTGAATTCTACTTTAAAAAGATTCATTTTTCGACAAAAGAATATATGAAACCAAACTCAAGGCTGCATGGACCCGACAACATCAACAGATCAGTTAAGCAATCTGATTCGCTAGATATATGAAACCGTAATATAGCATGATTAATTAACAGTAACACTGTTCAAAGTGTAACTGCACCAACATTTACCTATTTTCACTCCGTATCTCTTTTTCTTCTTTTTTAAAATAAGAAAATTACTCCATCTCTATGTCTATATATATATAAAAGAGAGACAAGAGAAGATGAGGTGGCGCTAGCATTTGTATTTATCTTTTTTGTTTAACTTATTTTTAAGAATGTAAAAGTGGCTGAATGCCTGCATTGAATGAGGAAGACGTTTAGGAAAATGAAAGATGAGAAAGTCCTATTCCCCTAATTAAGGTGTTTACACACAGTAACTCTTAAAATGAAATTGAATTAAGTGTTTCCTACTTCCAAGTAGGTCTTCTACACGTACGGTCCATTCATATTTAGTTTCTATACAAAGATCTTCACTGAACTTAAATTGCGATAATATTTTTATTATTTTTTAGCCCATTAGTTGTGAGGTCACATAAATTACCAAATAATTTTTGGTGTTGGAGGGTGAAAGAAGCATTCCAAAGAACTAACACGAGCTTGGAGCTGTTGGGATTTCTCATGCTCGAAGGTAACATAATTTATCCATATATTTTGCAAAAAGTGTTTCATTCTTATACTTTTCGGGATGAGTTGATGAACATAATTTCTCATTTTTCTTTGCCTTTCACCCCTAAATTTATCTATTCTAAGAATTATTGTAAAAATATATAAGTCTCAACTGATACTACTTCAATATTTCCTACTGATCAATTTCTATTGGGTGTTAACTTATTGAGATGTTTTTTTGCATCAGTTGTTAATAGGGAAAATAAGTCTTGGGTCTATAAAAAAAATATCTCTTTTATCTCGATTTAATATATGAAATAATTTTTTTAAAATTCAATAACACGTTCACTAGTTTAACTTATAGATCTCGATTCGAATTACCACTTAAAAATTCTATTTTTCTTTTGCATAATTTAAAAAATTATGGAGGAACAAATAGAATTCTCAATTAAGAATATCTCAAGTTAGAGCCTTAAAAATGAAAAATTTATGGTATAAAATCTTTTAATTGGATAAAATATATATACAAGAAAAAAGAATCCTGGCCACGTGGTCAACTTCCTTTATCCCTCAGTCTCTTTCGTCACAACCATTATATTACCTTTCTCTCTCTTTTGAGATCTTTTTAAATGGCCGACCCAACTTTTCACTTTTTATTTGTTTCAAATTCTGATCAATTCAACAGTAATTACTTCATATTTTTGCTGTATCAAATGTGTGTATAAAGTGTGCTAAATCAAGAAACTCAGATTAGAAATAGAAAAAGTAAAACAAAAGTAAATATAAGAAATGGAGAATGGAGAAGTAGAGAACAGAGGAGTTTCCTCGTCGGAAACCGTCAACGGCGGCGAAGATGTATTTAGTTCTAAAGAATCCGATGCTTCCTCCGCCGATCATCTTGTTATGATGGTCCATGGTATTCTCGGAAGGTATTAGCACAATTGTGGATACATACATACATACATATATACATACATATATATATATATATATATATATATATATATATATATATATATATATATATATAAGTGCGTTAGTATCATGTTTTTTTCGCTTTTGATTCTCGAATTATAGTGAAATTAGAAGAAAATTGGAGAATTTTAATTCAGCTTTTTGAGAAATTACTCTTAAGCCTTAGCTCCTGTTCGATGACGATTTCATGAATTTTTGACATTTGTTGTCTTAGAGGTTACTGCTTGTTTAATTTGCAATTATGATTTGTAATTTTTTCTTTAAGACATCCCGTAAAGCAGTTTTTCTTCTTTTTAATCTAGTATACTAGCATTTTAAGCTCCTGAATTTGGAGCTATTTCAATTGCTTCATTCTTTGGGGGAATTTTGGACCTATTTTGTACTCATATTACGGATATTGTCTCCTTCATATGTAGTGTTGCGCTCTTACCAGATCACAAGAATTTCCCTTGCTTGGAGATGAGAAAATGTGAATTATAAATCTGATGTTACTAACACATAGAAGAAAGCTGTTTCTGATCTACTCTGATTTGATTCTTCCGTCCGTAATTCAATTAAGATCTTTGGTATGAAGGAAAATGTTATTGCCGGGAATATTTTCTTGGAAAATGTTTTCCGGTGTTTGATTGGTTAGTGAAATATTTCTTAAAGATTAATCATATTGTCAACAACTTGGATATTGGTTCTGCATTGAAACTATTGAGTGTTATAACTTTGGATATTGCTTATAAAATTATTATTTTTCTACTACGACAGTGCCTCGGACTGGAAGTTTGGTGCTGAGCAGTTTGTTCGGAATCTTCCTGACAAAGTTTTTGTTCATTGTAAGTACATACATTGAGTGGCTGAGCACTTGGAAGTCTTGCACAGTCTTAATGAACTAACTGCAGAACTAACGCAACATTTACCTTTTTCATAATGGCTGAGCACTTGGAAGTCTTGCACAGTCTTAATGAACATTATTTTTTAGTTTTGATGAATGATGAACATGATTTTCTTGGCAGGCAGTGAAAGTAATATGGCTAAACTAACATTGGATGGTGTGGATGTAATGGGCGAGCGGTTGGCTGAGGAGGTTGTTTTTTTTAATAATGTGATTTAATTTGCTTTTGTTCTGCCCTGTTCCTTTTTCTAATATTTTCTTTAAAGCATGCTGTATGGACCCCATCGGATGGTAATGATATGGAAATGGATGTTAGGTTCTTGAAGTGATCAAAAGAAAGCCAGGTCTGAAGAAAATTTCTTTTGTTGCACATTCTGTTGGAGGAGTAGTGGCAAGATATGCAATTGGGAAATTATATAGACCTCCAAGAATGGAGAATGTGGAGAAGCTGTCAGCCGATGCCAGTGAAGAAGGGTCAAAGGGCACAATAGCTGGCCTGGAACCAATAAATTTTATCACGGTTGCATCACCTCATCTGGGTTCAAGGGGTAACAAGCAGGTATCAATTTGTTTTTTAAATAATAATCTTACGAATAATTTAAGGTTTGATAGAAAGTGGCTTCATCATGTGTCACCGATAAACAAAGATCAATCATTGCATCCATGATGCCTTTTGTCTCTTCTGATGAAGCTTACTCTTGGATGAGAGTGGTTCCATCTTTTGGTGTTTTGAGACTGTTGGCTGTGAAGTTTAGTTAGTGCTTACGGTGTCACTTAGTGCACAAATGAAAATCACTTTGTGATGGATTTTAACCCAGGGATTATGGGTGGTGCTGTCCATGATTTCACGCTTAATGTATTTGATTACCGGGGGTCTAGTGCTGGTGTAAACATATAATAGTTTAATCAAAAAGAACCCATTGTACAAGTTTAAGTTTATGTATTAATATCAGAACTATCAGGGGAAAAAACCCATCACAAACTCCTTAAATGACAGATTCCTCATCTAAGAGTATCATCTCCATCCTCTATTGATGTAGTAGCCAGTGCTGAGACAAATATCAGCCAAAAACCTGAAAAATATTTAATAAATTCACATGTTTGACAAAAGAAAAAAACAGCGCTAGTACTATTAACATAAGATGGTAAAGTAAGATGGAGAAGCAAGGAATGTAATCCACCAAGGGAAAAAAAGAAGGAAAGATACATCTAATTTGTCAGAAAAAATAATCCACATCAGAAAGGACCTGAAAAGACTTACTTCAAGATGTAAAGTTCTATAGCTGCATGAACCTAAAAAATAACAGTAAGTATTCCCCTTTTCCAGACAGTGTTGTCTCCCTCCAACTTGATAAGTTATCCAAGGAATGCAACCTCCGGGAGATTTTTTTTAACTCATCTTAACAAGCCTTATCTTTAGTAATCTCGAATTTGCATCAGGGTCTTCCTGTGTTTGACTGTGATTCCTTCTTTTGATATGAGAACCTCAAAGTTCCTGAAATGTAAAGGAAAGCAAACTTGCTGATTAACGTAGAAATTACTTGTAAACTACATTCTTCTGCATGGCACAGCGGCGTTTAGAATGATGTAGTCAGTTACGGTTTTTAATCATACTCAATTATCTGCTGGTCTGGCTTATAATCAGTATTCTGGAGATATCCTCTTTAGTAGCGGGTGGTAGATATAATCTTGTGGCCTGTGAAAAGGAAAATGTTCTGTCATCTGAGGCAAATTTTTTTCCATGTTTCTTCAGTCATCTAGATCCTTAGGTATGAGCAAGTATTCCTCTTTTCCTCAAGTCTGTTTTTGCATTATTAAGATTGTGAGTTTGCTCCCTACCTTACAAGATCTACTATACCGCTGTTGGATTTTTGGCAATTTTTATTTTTTTGCTAATTGTCAGGTGCCATTTCTTTTTGGTGTAACTGCCTTTGAGAGAGCTGCCGGTCTTGTTGTTCATTGGATATTCAAGAGAACTGGTCGACACCTTTTTCTTAATGAAGATGAAGGAAAGACTCCATTACTAAGACGGATGGTGGAAGATGATGGTGAATTACACTTTATGTAAGTTCTAAGATTTATTTACTACGTTCATCAGACAGTGTAGTCCTATCATTTATGAGGGTCTGTGGTAAACACTATAGTATTTGATACTAATTTGTTGCAAAACTCTTACATGCAGGTCTGCTTTGGGTTCATTCAAGCGAAGGGTCGCATATTCAAATGTTGGTTATGATCGTATCCTGTTTGTACTGTTGAACTTGAGTCAGGCAACCGGCCTCTGATATCCAAACTTCATTAAAGACTATTTTTTCCTTAACAAACTTTATTATAGATATTGTAGGTTGGAGAACGTCATCAATTAGACGTAATACTGAACTGCCCAAGGTACAATAGCTAATATCTGATGTAATTACCTATTAAATCTCATGTGCTATCATAACAGTTTGTGCTTACAGTGGGAGGACTCCTTAAATGAAAAGTATCCTCACATTGTGTATGAAGAACATTGCAAGGCGTGCGATAGTGAGCAGAGTGAATCTGTTGTAAAGGAAGATGATTGTTTTGACAAGCTAGAAGGTTAGTACTCTCTGCTTATGGCAAGAAGTTGACTTTAGGTAAATTGTCTCCGGTTAGGTTCTTTCCTGTGATTCTTGCTTCCCCCTAGCTTATGGCAAGAAGTTGACTTTAGGTAAATTGTCTCCTGTTAATGCTTTTTCGCTGAGCTTTTGGTGATGCTATATGTTCAAAAATGTATGCATGATTAATTTTGATTCTTTCTGTTATCTAGTGCTTAGCACCAATACAAAGAATGACTCCATTGATCCTAAAGTACTATGCAATCTTGTTTGTAAATCAGTGTAGTCTTTGACCATCCGATCTTTTTCAGTTAGGAAGTCTTTAGTTGAAGTATTTGTTCTTTTCCAATTGTAGTTGTTCTTAAATGCAACTGAATTAACCCTCAGGGGTTGGCCGGGTGGCAATAGACTTGAGCCTTGGAGTTTGCTCCCTTTCAAGGTCTCAAGTTCGAAACCCATAGGGTGCAAACAATTTCTGAGGGCCATCGGACTGGGTAAAACCTGAATAAACCGTGGCGCACTTGCGGGAAACTCCTTGCCGAGGGCCTGTGCACCCCCGGGATTAGTCGGGGCTCTTAGAGACTTGGACACCCGGTGCAAATCAAAAAAAAAAATGCAACTGAATTTTCGTGTTTCTGATTTGAGTTTAACGCCTTTTGAATTATATGTTGATAATACCATCTTGAAGAAGGAAAAGGAAATGAAAAGGATGTTTTATATCTTGGCTTCTTAATATTATATACTAATTCTTGCTTGCTAACTTATCAAGAAAATATTATAGTGCTAATGCTTTGACCAATTATCCAGAGGAATTGGTGACTGGTTTGTCTCGGGTGTCTTGGGAGAAAGTAGATGTCAGCTTTCATAGCAGCAGGCTCAGATTTGCTGCACACAGTGTTATTCAGGTCTTACTCCCTGTAGTCTATCTCTCTCTCTAGACTCTATATATATATATATATATATATATATATATATATATATATATTGATCACATATATATAACATAGACGATAGTGTTAATGCACAGAGCAGTTTCTGATGCTCGCTCCATCCTAATTTATGTGACAACGTTCATAATTTGAGAGTCAAATGAGTTCTCTTTGATTGCCGATTTTTCATAAGCTTTTAAATATTTTGAATTGTTAATTATTGTGACTTATAGTACATTTTATGTAGTTTCCAAATATGTTAATTTTATTTCAAAAAGCTTAAAGATTCCATGTCCAAGCTCACAGTCAAAATTAAAAGGTTTGACTCTCGAAATCCGAATTGTGCCACATAAATTGAGACAAGGAGTATTTTTTTGGTTCTCCAAGAACCAACGGTTACAATTTATTTATACCGATGTATCAGAATTGTGTGTTTATTTTATCACTTACACCTTTAAGATAAAAAAGCTGTCAATAACTCCTGTTTTTGTCCTGGATGTCGTGTTGCCTTTACTTGTTACCTTGAGTATTACACCCTCCGTCTCACTTATGTGATGCAGTATGTCTAGGCATGGAGTTTAAGAAAGAAAAAAAGACTTTTGAAACTTGTGGGCTAAAACAAGGCGTAGATATTTGTGTGACTATTAATCATCTCAATAACGGTAAAGTGTAAAGTCTAAAATTTTATCCTTACCAAATATAGAAAGGTATCATTCAATTTGGGAAAGACTAAAAAAGGAAAGTGCATCACATAAATTGGGCCTAAGGGAGTAATTAGCAAAAGCATTTACAAGTTATCCTACTTAAACCAGCCATATTCTTTAGGTTTATTTTGTGAGAAACTGCATGTTTACCTGCAAAATTTACACTTGGAACTCCTCTTCCTTTTCCATATTTTATTCTCTGGGATGCATATATTAAAAAATGTAAATGAAAGAAAGAAAAAGAATAAAAGAAAGAAAAGGAAAATAAGTTTGAGGAGAGGGCGTGTCTGTGGTGTTTAAAAATGAAAATTACTTGGACTAGATTTCTATCATGTGCTTGACTAAAGCCATTTTGTGCACTGTATTTGACATGGATACTGTGCAGTTTTACTTTCTCCCTATATGTGAAAATCCAAATCAGGGGGATCATTCTAGTGGTCACATGTACAAAACCAAACACACAAGGTGTTCTGCAATATAATGCCTAATTTGCTTAAACGGATTGAAAGCATCAGGTTTTTGCCAAAATGTTGCCACGTTTTTCAACCCATTTAGTAAAAGTTTAATTGTTTTGATCTTGGTAGGAAACACTTTTGTACACCATATAATGTCTGTGAGAGCTGAAATTTTGTTAATGTGTTATTTGTCTTGTTGTTTACCATGTAACATTGATTAGAGTTGAGTTGTAGAACCTGTAAAGGTGTACGTCTTCAGAAATTGGCTACTTTTATGTTTTGTTCTGACTACATAGCTTCAAGAGCATTTGTGCGCTAATTTCTGAGTAAATATGTTTGTACTAGGGTATATTTTAGGCTTGGAGACTGATGGTCATAGGAAAACTTAGTAATGAATTTTCAAGCCCTTTTAAATCTTCAAAGTCGGCTACTTTTATGCCAGTAGGCTATACAGCGTCAAGGTATTTGTGCACAGATTGCTGAGTTATTAGGTTTTTATGGGTAATTTATTGATGAAGAGTGGTCGTGGTGGGAAAAGCCTTTGTAAAATTTTGACATCCTTGCAGGAGCATTTCTTCTGCAAGTTACGAGTGGTTCATATCTGCAGAAGTTTAAACCAGCTATGCCAAAGGCACTAACACAGTACTACTTATATATTTTTGGTGTCTGATTTTAATTGGTGACTGAATCTGGCATTCGCAAGTAAGGCTGATATTAAATCATCTATGTTGCTTATCATGGGGTTGAACGTGTCATTCACTTCGTAAATCCTGTAACTAAATGGCAATAAAGGATAAAAAAGGCATTTGGAGCATGAATATAGGTGTTAGTGAACAAGGATCTTTAGATCAGTTGTATTGCTCAACATTTTAAATTTCCTAATACATTTTGGAGCTTATATTCCATGCTTCTAGTGTTCCAGATAGAGCGTCAGACTTCAAAACGTTTTTATGTCCCTCAGATTTTATGTGCTGTCTCAAAATTAGGCCCTATTATTTTGCCATTGAAATCGCACACTAAAAGAGTATTTTGTACAGTAATTAAGGCTTTTCAGATCTTCATGCTTATGAAGTTAATATATAATGCTCGTTTTGTTGCTTAAAGGTGAAAGATCAATATTGTGTAATGCTCGCCGTATTGCTTATAGGTGAAAGATCAATATATGCATGCAGAAGGTGCTGATGTTATACAACATATGATAGATAATTTTCTTCTCTAGAAGTCAATCGAATCTGAAGCACATTGGATTGCTGTGGAAAATGCTGAATTTACAAGGTATATTAACTGCTTCTACAGAGTCTTGTTTCCTTTTCTTTTGCTTTTAGAAGTACTAGATGTTTTTCAAGGGGCCCTGGTGTATGGGGTCAAATTTGGCCCTATACGCCTCTACGCCGAAGGGTACGCCCAGTAAGCGTATATCTGCTGCTATAGTAAAGGCACGGCTCGCACGTAAGGGCGAAGGCGACGCCATTTAAAACCAGGCGTCCCCACTACGAGGACGTCGACCACTCCTTGTATTTTCATTATTATTTTAAGGAAGACCTCTTTCTATATAAAGATGACATTCCCATTGTAAAATGCATCAGTGTTATTCTTGAATAATACAACTCTCTTAGTTTCTCCTATTCTCTCTCTATCTCTATCTCTAACGAACAACTTCTCTTGAGTTCATAGTATCATCTTATAATATTAGATCTACAACAATAACATCATTCTTGCATCTCTAGGTCTATTATACTTGGTTACGATTTACCCTTTCATATTTTAATTGTTTTCTAGCTTACAAAGTACATTATTAACTTTTGAGCCAAACAATTTGGCGCCGTCTATAGGGATTTCGAGAATCAAATTATAGTATCCACCTAGAGATCAACCAACTACCTTTCTCTACACCACACGAAAACAAAAGATGGCCGAAAATAACACTAGATCGAAAGCTATAGTGGGTGTCACAACCAATCTTCTTGGTCCTCTCAACGAGGCCAGTGACGATGTCATCACAAATGCAACCCTCAACATCACACTAGGTATAGAGATCTCATCTTCCCCGTCCGAAGATCTGACGATCTTGCATGAAAAGGGAGCTTCGACATCAGCGGCTAAAAAAGCACCCTTGGTGGTTAAAATGCTATTGGAAGAGTGGCTAACAAGCACCCTAAATGGCTTGGTCGAGAAATCCATGCAAGGCAACATCAAGTTTGTGCCAACGATAAGCATCGCCGCTGCCATGGGCGAACCTGAGGATACACGCGTAAATAATCAACCCATCGAGGCACAGACTAGCGATGGTACGCTAACAGCCATCTTAAGGAAGATGGAAGAAATGGAAAACGAAAACAAGGCACTCCACAACCAAATGAAAGAACACCGGGATAGGGTCGACAAGATCCCCGGAGCTCCCAAGTTGCTACCAAAACGCGACGTGGGAGGTTCGTAAAACAACCATACACTGAAGAGGCTGCCCCTTACCCTATCCCAAAGACCTTCAATATGCCTCCCTACTTGAGGGTGTACGATGAACCACAAATCCCAAGGATCACTTAATCCACTACGTCACTGCTGTGAAGGGCAACGACCTATCAAAAGAACAGGTACCGCCGGTGCTGCTGAAGAAGTTTGGCAAGATGTTGACAGGAGGGGCCTTGACATGGTACTCCCAGTTACCAGCTAAGGCGATATCAACATTCGGGGAAATGGCGGATAAGTTCGTCACCGCCCATACGGGTGCGAAGAAAGCGGAAGCAGGGCTCAACGACATCTTCGCCGTCACACAAACCGCAGGAGAAGGGCTTAGGGACTTCCTAGCCAGGTGTAAGAGGATAATGATGAGTCTGCCAAATGTATCGAAAGGTATGGCAGTCCCCGCAAGGACGGTGCGAGGGCGACCAAGAAGCTTCTAAGCCACCTCATGAAGTATCCCTTACCACATGGGAGGAAATCCACAACGCCTATTGCACCGAGTTACGAGCGGACGAGGATGATCTCAATGGACCTACTCAACGGCTAACGACGATTGTGATAACTCGCTGTGTTCCCAAGGAGGGGTCGGCTTAATTGGAAAATCTCTACGAGCATGTGTCTCCTTCGGGAGGACGTTATCTGTACCGAGAGGAACAAGGGTTTTCTCTGCCTTTCCCATGTCACCACTAGAAGATGGTGGAACCCTAGATGGGATATCACCTTTGGCCTTTTTGCTACTTTGTCCACGTTTTGCCATGATATTTTCTAGGAGAAATAAGCTTTGATAATAAGAAGTGTGGTTTCAATAGAGATGGAAGAGTTAGGCACGAAGTAGCAGTTACTGGAAAGAAAGATGAAAAGCGAAGTAGAAAGAGTTCGAAGGTTCGAAAGATAAAAAAGATTGAACCTTCCTCCTATTTATAGGGCTAAGATGCACGGAAATCGAAGAGGCATGATTCAAAACGGGTGCAGGAAATCAAAACGTCACATCATCTCCTGAACCGCCTCGGTAGCAAGTATAACTATGACGCATGCCGGCGATGGCGTCATTTTGAAAAGCAGGCCACATGTCAACAGATCAACAATGCCATATATTTCCCCCATTCATGTCACCGCGCCCATAGTGAGGTCAAATTTTCTAAAGACGAGGCCTGCATTTCCGCCTATTGAAGACGTCTACTGGATACGTCTCCAATGAGCGGAGGGAATATCTGTGTGGGGTCAAATTTGGCACTATACGCCTCTACGACGAAGGGTACGCCCAGTAAGCGTATACTTGCTATAGTAAAGGTACGGCTCGGACGTAAGGGCGAAGGCGACGCCATTTAAAACCAGGCATTCCCGCTAGGAGGACGTCGACCACTCTTTGTATTTTCATTATTTTTTTAGGAAGGCCTCTTCCTATATAAGAGGACCTTCCCATTGTAAATGACATCAATGTTATTCTTGAATAATACAACTCTTTCAGTTTTTCCTATTCTCTCTCTATCTCTATCTCTAATGAACAACTTCTCTTAAGTTCATAATATTATCTTATAATATTAGATCTACAACAAAACATCATTATTGCATTTATAGGTCTATTATATTTGATTACGATTTACCCTTTCAAATTTTTGATTGTTTTCTAGCTTACAAAGTACATTATTAACTTTGAGCCAAACACCTGGCATAGTTTGTGTGATTTGTTTTGGTTTTACTTGGTTGCAGGTCGAACTTATAGAACTGTCTCACTATTACCACATGCTGGAACTTTAACCGAGAAGCACAGTCAGAAGTTTTGTTAATTCAACTGTGTCCTAGTGTACCCTAAACCTGTTTCATTCTCAATGAAAAAGCATTAATTAATTTTCCATGTTAAAAGACTTTCTTACTTTTTTGCACCGGAGGTGGTAGGATATCAACCTCCAAACCATTTTTCCTCTCTCCCGCTACTTTAGCACAGTAGGCAACTGGGAATACAAAGTTGCATTAGGATAACGAGGGAATGCTGGGGAATTTATGCATTCTTATCTTCTTTTTGACCTTCATGTTACTGCTCGTTAACCTCATAATCGAGGACAAAGAGAGGGATAGCTTAAGTGGAACTGATCCTTGTCCTTCAACCATGAGGTCAGAGGCCTGGTTGAAGTTGCCATGGGAAGAGTAGGAGAATTTTTGTCATATTAATTGCAAGAACATCACAACTATGTTTCGGTCGCAAACATGTTGGGGCCTATTGCATGTATCTTCAGTAACCATGTTCCTCTTAAAATTCATCTTCTGCTATCATGAGTTGACTAGCTTTATGCTGGTTGCAAGTGTACTGTAACCCTTTTCCTTTATGCGGGTTTGGTACCGGTAATATGAGCAAACGCACACTGGCAGGTGATGGCAGGTCATCACAGGAATGAATTAAATAAAATTATGTTTAATTTCGCAAAATAGGTTATATTTTTTAAAAAAAAGTACCCTATCCTTCATTTGTTAGTAGGCAATGCGAGTTTTTCTCCTCATCTCCCCCCCCCCCCAACAACCCCACCCCACCCCAACCACAAAAAAGAAAAAAGAAAAACCCCCTAAAGGGCTACTGCAATAAACATGAAAATTACGCCTCTTCATGTTGATTGAGAAATAAGTAACAACAATAATAGGATGCAAGGATTAAGGATAAACTTTTGTGGTTTTTCAAATATGTTAATTAAAAGGTGAATAGTGCTGTCAGTACTATTTTTTTATTTAAAGAACTGTTAGTGTACTCAATTGTATATCAATGTAAATGTAATTACATCACATATCATATCATCATATCACACTATATTATAAATATGAAGTCCCAATTTAAAAATTGAATTACAAAAAACGCCTTCAACCTACCCATCAAACCTGTATATATAAAATGGACTCCAATGTATAGACCTAATAACTCCGAGAAAGTGAAACTTACCAAACAAGCTCATGTTTGACTCTGTTTATTGGGATCCAGCTGTCTATCAGGACCTCCAGGCATGAAATGCAATGTCCTCGGAAAAAAGGGACGTCACTAAGAAATAATGTATCGAGTATGTAAGACAATAAAATAACTTAAAATTGTAACTAAACTGATAATATAATAACTCAAAGTAATTGGGAGTCAAAGATAATTTGAAGATATGCTTACTTGTTGATATTGTAAACTATCTCAATATAATAAGTAAAATAATTGTCCGGCCCTATAAGGCTCGGTATGTGTAACTGCTCTTCCGTAGTAGGCTTGTTCATAGGCGCTCGGCCATAGTAGGGTCAGCGGTTTATAACTTACCATCTGATCAAAGGTAGCCCAATAGGGGCTTGCCTATCAATTATAGCTCGATGGTGGTGAAAATACTATAATACTACATATATATATATATATATATATATATATATATATATATATATATATATATATATATATATATATAGACTCCATTTTATTTTTGGCTGAAAGAAGGAAAACTAAACTAAATATGAAGTCCTGATAAGGGAGAATGTTGTAACTTATGAGATTAGGCCAACGTACATAAATTTAGAAATATGAACTTCTCTTTATGTCTCGTTATCAAACACTTGTAGTTACTGGATCATGCCAAAATGAAGAAAATGTTTAGCCTTAACATACCTTAACCTCATTGAGTCCTTAATAGATTTCAAGCAACTCTTCAAACAACGCAACTTAGTCTACCAAAGGATAAAGAGATTCAAAATCGGTGCTGAGTAAAGGCTAAGCCATAACTTAAGCTAGTAGCTCATTTATGTAAATTTGGGCAACATCTCTCCTGTAATTAGGGCCTTATCCAATGCCATATACCAACATCCCAACAACACCAATCAATCTACACAACAACATGTGCACAAAATTAATACACAAAACTACTATTTAACATGACGAACAATAAATTTGGATTGGAACCAAACTCCAACTCTTATTCCCATCTCCCCTTGTTTTCACAACACCATAAATAGGTCCAACATATAATCATATATATAGAAATAACATTCCAATCCTATATCCATCATAAAAGTAACATCAAACATCCCTACAAAATAAAACAATGACATAAACAACTTTTAGGTATTGTGTCGTTGTTTCTTCTCCTATTTACAACGTCATCAACATACTCAACATATTGACAAGAGTAATAAAAATAATAACATTATAACCAAGCTATTCCCCATGATTTTCTCCCATATGAAGTCACATACACAACTCTAAAATAGTCTAATAAAAGACAACAATTTCTTATAGAACATCAAGTTCTATTTTGTTATTTTCATCCAAATAACTTGACCAACACATATATAAGATTAATCCCGAGAAATATGGTGTTATACATACCTTAAATAATCTGAAAAATCTCAAACCAAAGCTTTCCTTAGTTTACAAACACCCTTAATCACCTCACAACACCATAGAGACTCTCTTCTTCACTTAGGATATATTTTGAGGTTAAGTTTAGGTAAAACGCCCTTGGATTCGACTTGGAACCCTTGGGAACTATTAGAGAGGTATTGAGAGAGTTTGGAAACTTTCCTTGGTCTACAATGACCAAAGCCATCCAAGCCCTTAAAAATGTTTAAGGGTCGTCTACCGCCTAAGTTGGTCCTATTGGGAGCTGCTTGCGTAGTCTCACAAAAATATAAATATCTCTCTATCCCAAAATCGTATCGATGAACAGTCTAATAAATTAGAAACTAGACTCGTAGATGTTAAATTTGGTCGGTGTCTCGTCCCATAATTCCAAGTATATTGGAAGAAACTCTCAGGTACATTTAACCTAATTTTCAACATATTTATGAAGTTAACTTGTGATAACCTTTTTCAACTTTCATTACACAATTCGCTTGACTTCAAAACATAATACACGACTATCATATAAAAATTATAATATAAACTCCTTGTAATGTTAATAACCCTAGTATCACCCCAAAAGTATATGTTATAACATTTCCAACTTGTCGACTTTCGACAAAACTTATTTTTTTTCAAGTCGTTTAACTTATAAGCCTTCAAACCCTCTTGGTACTTGGTATTCACGATCTTAAATATTTATAACCTCCAATTTAACATGATTAAATAACTTGGTATATTTTTCAAAGATGATTTCATTTATGAGCTTACATCAGTTGACTTACGACACGTACTCTTACGTACGAAAATATGGCGTGTAACATCATTCGTCCTCGAATATGGCTGATGCGCTTATCAATCTCATAAGCCATAGTTGTTATGAATCTTTTAATACTATCCTTGCCATCTAGGCAATTGTTCCGTGAATAAATCCGAAGGCTATAACATTCCCCCTTTTAGGCCTCTTTCTCACACCACAACTTATTGTTGGAATTCTCCCAATCTCGTAACTATTTTGACTATCTATCATGCAGCCTCTACGACTTTATCATTGTATGTGAGCCTATGTGACTCTTCTGTCATTTTTCCTCCAGCTTTAAGCCAATCTCCAGACCTCAATTTGGGAACATATACTGAATTATGACAAGTTGTTCCTCCCAGTATATATAGGTGTACTGAAGTTCTTTGCTCGATACATTGTTAAACTTACAACTGTTGCTATATCTTGTTTCGTAACCTTTTATATCTATACGTATGGATTTAATAATACATCTAGGTAGGTTATACTATACCATAACACCTACTTCGATTATAATTACCAAGGATTGCTACCCAAATCCAGGTTACTCTCTCGCTACTTGTCATATATGTATAAATATAAGTCCTTTAGTTCTTCCTCATTACTGATCATCTTAAGAATGACGGCCTAATCCCGTCTCATACTTTTGAACTTTATCCATCTATTGCCGATTCACCTTAATATTGATCTATAATCTACCACCGATAACAACACATTATCACTAGGACTCACGTCTCATCGGGGAATATCTTAAGTTATTTTCCCGATCCACCTAAGGACGATACTATTCTTTAATAACCCTATTTCATAGAATCCCGACGTGATTTATCTTATGGGGGGTACTCTAATCACGTTCAACCATAAAATACCTTTTCTTTAAATCATTACTCAATTGAAGGTCTAAATGTCACCCACTTATCATTTATCACAATTATACCCTTATTCTACTACCAGGGCAATATTCCGTCTTTTCAATTTATACTACTTATTGATATCCAATTTTTTTCTATATATTTTATATGCTGCATAAATACCTTCAAAATGGCTTATATATGCATATATAAGCATGCACAAGGTTGTTATAATTTTCTCATAATTTTAAATTTATTTATTTCCTAGCTTTTACTCATAAAATCCCCAATAAGTATCCCTCAAATTATTGTTGGGGTGATATAGTCATTTAAATTCAATATTTATGCCAAAATATGTTTAAAATATTATTTGTGCATTTTTATAATTGCATTTGTATATTTGTAAAGCTAAATTACATATAATTGCAAAGTAGCCTTATTAATGTGTAATTACATTTATATGCATAAATGAACTCCTATAATTTTAAAATCTTAAACATATATTTTTAATTATTTTAGTATAAAAAATTATATTTAAAAAAATATTTATCATTTATTATAAATTATAGAGAAAATTAGCTATTTAAAATATAGCCAGATTTGCATTTCAATATTAGCCCAATTTTAACCCAACCCCTGCTTAATTTCGTTTTAAACTACCCGGCCCAAAACCGAAACCCACCTATCGACCCAGAATCAGTTGAAGCATGGTTGTTGATCTGAGAGATCACTTGCCTATATTAATCTCTTCCTTTTTAATCCGAAACGACCCATAACCCTAGCTCATTATTCAGAGACCATCGCCTCTATATTCTCTCATCTCCTCCTCTCTCTCAACCACCCAGTGTCACGACCCGGATTTCCCACCATCGGGAGTCATGATGGCGCCTACTAGTGGAAGCTAGGCAAGCCAAGTATTACTTACATTTCCATTAGTTACCAAACTCTTATTAAGACTTAAAAATTAAGAACAAATAAATTACAACGGAATAATTAAACTTAGCGGAAAACTTAGTCAATCTTATCAAATATGATAAAGAAACCCAAATATGGTACACTACTCAAGACTGGTGTCACAATACTCACGAACTTCTAAGAATACTACACACAATTGTTTGAAAGAAATATAAGTCGTTTATCTCGAATACATGAGATAACAGAATGAAATACATAGATATAAGAGACAACGGGTCATGCGGACGCCTGCAAGGCTACCTCATAGTCTCAGTAGTCGGAATATCCACAATCGTGCTACTGCTGCTGCTGCTGTCCGTAACCTGTATCTGCGTAAAAGAGTGCAGAGTGTAGTATCAGCACAAGCGACCCCATGTGCTAGTAAGTGCCTGGCCTATCCCAACGAAATAGTGACGAGACTAAGGCCAGTCACCCACATAAACTTGTACAGTTGCAATATATATACATATACAAAATATTTATAAGGAAAGACTCTGTTCTGAAATAACAATCAATAACTCATAATATCCAGAGTAATCTAGTCAACAGGATAAATCTTACTTTCATGTCTCAATTCCTTTTTCATTTCATATTTCGTGGTAGGCGTACTACCCGCTCCCAACTATAACAGTAAATTATATCTTGTGGTAGGCGTACCACCCGCTCCCAAATATATCAATAAATTATACCTTGTGGTAGGCGTACCACCCGCTCCCAAATATATCAATAGGCTACCGGCAACTATGGCCAATGCCAAGATTTTAAATCACTTCGTGGTCGGCGTGCCACACGATCCCATTTCTTATCATATAAGTGGTCGGCGCGCCACACGATCCCAATTCATAAATATATATATTACCGGCATTTAACCAATAATTTATGCATCAACAATATTTATAATTATCGGTTTTGAACCAATAATTGATAATAATTCAACAATTTATCTCCGTTACTGGTGTGATACCAATAACTCTTAATCAACAATTCATACACAATTAAATTCCTATTCCTTCAAGCTAGGATAGAAGAAACACTTACCTCAAATGTTTACGAACAATTCAATCTGTGGCAATGCCTTTTCCTTTCAAATTCGGCTCCAATCCAATCGTATATATACACAATTGATTTAATATCATCAATACTACTCAACAAACTAATTCATAAGGCCAATTTCAACTTTTACAACATTCTTCCCGGAATAGTTAATTTCTACCCCGGGCCCACATGGTCGGAACTCGGGGTTCGGACCAAAATCCGGTTACCCATCCCCCCACGAGTTCAAGTATATGATTTGTTCAAAATCGGACCTCAATTCGAGGTCCAATTACCCAATTCATGAAAAACCCTATATTCTACCAAAAACAAGAAATTGTACCATGAAAACCTTTGATTTCTATTGAAAAACATGTTTAATGTTGCTAGGAATTGAAAGAATTAAGTAAAAAGTGACTTACAATTGCTTTGAAGAAGAGGGAGTTCGTGAAAAATCGCCAATGGGTGTTTTCGGGTTGTGAAATGTGAAAAATGAAGCTAGAAATCGTGATTTACAGGTCTCTGTGTTCGCATTTGCGAACATGGGTTCGCAATTGCAAACCCCGACCAATTTTTGGAGTTTGAAAAATAAGCTAAGGATGGAAAGTTCGCATTTGCGAACTTTTGTTCGCATTTGCGAAGCCAAGGCAAATTCTGGGGAGTTCGCATTTGCGAACAAGGCTGGATCAAGGGCCTTCGCATTTGCGACATTTTTGTCGCATTTGCGAAGCTAGGCCTTTTACTGAAGGCCTCACATTTGCGAGGTATTGTTCGCATTTGCGAACCCTTTCACTCCCCTGCCATCTTCGCATTTGCGAAGATTGGTTCGCAATTGCGAACCAAGGCCAACCTGGGGACATCTCGCAATTGCGAGAAAGTCTTCGCAATTGCGAAGCTATCAGCTGGGTGAAAAACCAGCAGTGCAGAAATTCAGAAATTGATCCAACGGCCTATCAAATCTTTACCCGAGCCCCCCGGGCTCCAAACCAAACATGTACACAACATCAAAAACTCATTACAAACCTGTTCGTGCGATCACATCGCCAATATCACATCGTTTTCATCAAATCAAGCCTCAAGTTCATGATTTTCATACTTTTGGTTTTCAAAACTTTCAAACTTGGAACTCCAGGTCCAAAACATATCAAACAACATCCGAATGTCACCAAACTTTGCATAAAGCACATATATAATATTTAAGACTTGTACCGGGCATCGGAACCAAAATACGAGCCCGATACCAAGGTCAATTAATTCATTTTCCTTTAACAATTACATCAAAAACAATTTCACAAAAAAATTCATAACTTGGGCTCTAGGCCTCGGAATTCGACTCCTGGACGCATGTCCAAGTCCCATATTTTCCTACGAATCTTCCGGGACTATCCGTTCTCGGGTCCGGGTCCATTTACCAAAAATGTTGACCGAAGTCAACCATATCAATATTAATATCATTTTTCTCCAAATTTCTCATAGAATTCATATTTTCTATCACAAAAACTTTCCGGCTACATGCCCGAATCGTGCACGTAAATCGAGGCAACATAGAAATCGTGCACGTAAATCGAGGCAACATAGAATGAGGTTTTCAAGGCCTCGGGAGCTCGAAATGATTAATAAAATAAGTGATGACCCTTTGGGTCGTCACATTCTCCACCTCTAAAACAACCGTTCGTCCTCGAACTGACAAAAGAAAGAAGTACCTGAGTCGGGGAACAGATGTGGGTAGCAGCTCCGCATATCAGACTCGGACTCCCAGGTCGATGCCTCAGGAGGCTGACCTCTCCACTGAACACGTACAGAAGGATAACTCTTCAACCTCAACTATCGAACCTGCCGATCTAGGATAGCTACCGGCTCCTCCTCATATGACAGATCTTTGTCCAATTGGACAGTGCTGAAATCTAACACGTGCGACGGATCGCCGTGATATTTTCGAAGCATGGACACATGAAACACTGGATGTACAGCTTATAAGCTAGGTGGCAAGGCAAGTTTATATGCCACCTCTCCCACACGATCAAGAATCTCGAATGGTCCAATAAACCTAGGGCTAAGTTTGCCCTTCTTTCCAAATCTCATCACGCCCTTCATAGGTGATACTCGGAGCAATACTCGCTCCCCTACCATGAAAGTTATATCTCTAACCTTGCGATCTGCATAGCTCTTTTGCCTGGACTGAGCTGTTCGAATCCTTTCTTGAATAATCTTGACTTTATCTAAGGCCTCCTGAACTAAATCAATGCCCAATAATCGAGCTTCTCCCGGTTCAAACCATCCAACCGGAGAACGACACCGCCTACCATACAATGCTTCATAAGGAGCCATCCGGATGCTCGATTGATAACTATTATTATAAGCAAACTCTGCCAACGGCAGGAATTGATCCCACGAACCTCCAAAATCAATAACACACGCCCGTAGCATATCTTCCGGTATCTGAATAGTCCTCTCGGACTGACCATCCGTCTGGGGATGAAAGGCTGTACTTAGCTGAACTTGCATGCCCAACTCTCGTTGAACCGCATTCCAGAAATGTGAGGCAAACTGTGCACCTCGATCTGAAATAATAGAGATTGGCACGCCATGAAGGCGAACGATCTCCCTGATATAAATCCCAACTAACCTCTCGGATGAATAGGTAGTGGCAATAGGAACAAAATGAGCTGACTTGGTCAGCCTATCAACAATCACCCAAATAGAATCAAACTTCTTCCGAGTCTTCGGAAGTCCCGAAATGAAATCCATCGTGTTTCGCTCCCACTTCCATTCAGGAAGTTCAATTCTCTAAAATAAACCGCCAGGTCTCTGATGTTCATACTTAACATGCTGACAATTAAGGCACCATGCCACATATGCCACAATATCCTTTTTCATTCTGCGCCACCAATAATGTTAACGCAAATCTCGATACATTTTCGCTGCACCTGGATGAATAAAATACCGCGAACTGTGAGCTTCTTCTAGAATCAATTCTTTAATCCCATCAACATTTGGCACACAAATGCGCCCTTGCGTCCTTAGGATCCCATCAACATCTAAGGTGACCTGTTTAGCACCTCCTAGCTGCACCGTATCTCTAAGGTCACATAAATAAGAATCATAATATTGTTGATCGCGGATACGCTCCAATAATGAAGAGCGAGCGATCATGCAAGCTAGAACTCGACTAGGCTCAGGAAATATCCAACCTCACAAATCGGTTGGCCAAGGATTGAACATCCAAAGCAAGTGATCTCTGATTGACTGGAATATAAGCAAGACTGCCCATACTGGCTGACTTCCTACTCAAAGCGTCGGCCACCACGTTTGCTTTTCCTGGATGATATAAAATGGTGACATCATAATCTTTTAGCAATTCTAGCCACCTTCTCTGCCTCAAATTCAACTCTTTCTGCTTAAACAAATACTGAAGACTCTTATGATCGGTGTATACTTCACATGCTACGCCATACAAATAATGCCTCCAGATCTTCAATGCGTGAATAATCGCCGCCAATTCTAGATCATGCACTGGATAGTTCTTTTCATGAATCTTTAACTGCCTCGAAGCACAGGCAATAACCATACCATCCTGCATTAACACTGCACCAAGCCCAATACGGGAAGCATCACAATAAACAGTATAAGGTCCCATACCTGTGGGTAAAACCAATACCGGTGATGTGGTCAAGGCTGTCTTGAGCTTTTGAAAGCTTGCCTCACATCCATCGGACCATTCAAATTGAACACCTTTCTGTGTCAATCTGGTCAGTGGGGTTGCAATAGATGAAAACCCCTCTACGAATCGGCGATAATAACCCTTAATCCCAAGAAACTCCGAATATCTGTGGCTGATGTCGGTCTAGGCCAGTTCTTGACTACCTCAATCTTCTTCGGATCAACTTGAATACCTGTTGCCGTCACAATATGACCTAGGAATGCAACTGAACTTAGCCAAAATTCACACTTTGAAAATTTTGCATATAGTTGGCTATCTCTCAAAGTCTGCAAGGCCACTCTGAGATGTTGCGCATGCTCCTCATGACTGCGGGAATATATTAATATGTCATCAATGAAGACTATTACAACAAGTCTAAATAAGGCCGGAACACCCGATTCATCAATTCCATAAAAGCTGCTGGGGCATTTGTCAACCCAAAAGACATGACCAGTTCCGTACCGAGTGCGGAACGCTGTCTTAGGGACATCAGATGCCCTAATCTTCAGTTGATGATAGCCAGATCTCAAATCTATCTTTGAAAATACCTTGGCACCCTGAAGCTGGTCAAATAAATCATCAATTCACGGAAGTGGATATTTATTTTTGATAGTCACCTTGTTTAACTGTCGATAGTCAATGCACATTCTCATCGAACCATCTTTCTTCTTTACAAATAATACTGGTGCACCCCACGGCGAAACACTGGGTCTAATGAAACCCTTTTCAAGTAAATCCTGCAACTGCTCCTTCAATTTTTTTTAACTCTGGCGGAGCCATACGATATGGGGGAATGGAAATGGGCTGAGTGCCTGGAGCCAAGTCAATGAAAAAATCAATGTCCCTATCGGGCGGTATATCTGGCAAGTCTGAAGGAAATACTTCAGGAAATTCGCGAACCACAGGCACAGAGTCAATAGAGGGAACCTCAGCACTGGAATCACGGACATAGGACAAATAAGCCAAGCATCCCTTTCCAACCATACGCTGAGCCTTAATATAAGAAATAACATTGCGACTAGTATGACCTAAAATTCCTTTCCACTCTATACGAGGCAAATTCGGCAGAGCTAAAGTCACAGTCTTGGCATGGCAATCTAAAATAGCATGATATGGAGATAGCCAGTCCATGCCTAATATAATATCAAAGTCCACCATATTTAGGAGCAATAAATCAGCACGAGTCTCGAGACCCTCAATTACTATAATACATGACCGATGAACTCGATCAACCATAATAGAATCGCCTATTGATGTAGACACATGAACAGGAACACTCAGTGGATCACTAGGCTGAAACAAGTACGGTGCAAAATAGGAGGACACATACGAATATGTAGACCCGGGGTCAAATAATACTGATGCCTTTCTATCACAAACCAAAATAATACCTGTAATGACGGCATCTGAAGACTCAGCCTCATCTGGCAGGAAGTGCATAACATTGGGGTTGGGACCCTACCACCCTGAGCAGTATCTCTAGGACGATCAGCTGCTGGCTGGTCTCTACCTCTATCAGTCTGAGCTCCACCTCTATGGCCTCTACCTCCACCTCTGTGTCCTCTACCCCCGCCTCTAGCTGGCTGGGCAAGATGTGAGGGAACTCGGGCCTGAACTATAGCACGAGAACCCTGCTACTGAGACCTATCAGAAGCTCGAGGGCAATACTTTGCAATGTGCCTAAGATCACCACACGTAAACACAAGCCCTCGGCTGCTGAAAATAGCGAAGTGGTGGTACACTGATAGGCTGCTGATCAGAGTAGCGTGGCTGAGAATTACGATCACCAGAAGCATCATGAGAAACCTGAAGAGCTGACTGATAAGGCCTAGGAGGATAGCCTCTATCATGAGAATCTCTACCTTCCGACGAGGTACCACTGAATCTACCCGAATTACGGGGCCTCTTATCCGATCCATGACCTGCTCCCTGTGACAGAGCCATCTCGATCCGGCGGGCTGCATTAGCCGCCTCCTGAAAAGTGATTTCAGTTCCTGCCCCCAAAGCCATCTGTAGTCGAATTGGCTGATTCAAGCCATCAATAAACCTCCTCACCCTCTCCCGATCTGTGGGAAGTATGATAATAGCATGACAAGCCAGGTCCACGAACCTAGTCTCGTACTGCGTGACAGACATAGAACCCCGATGAAGACGCTCAAATTGTCTGCGCATAACCTCCCGCTGAGTTGCTGGAAGGAACTTTTCCAAGAACAGTTCTGCAAATTGCTCCCAAGTCAAAGAAGATGATCCCGCCGGCCTGGATAGACAATAATCCCTCCACCAAGTCTTGGTAGAACCAGATAATCGAAAAGTAGCAAAGTCCACACCATTAGTCTCCGCAATGCCCATAGTACGGAGAACCTCGTGGCGGCTATATAGGAAATCCTGGGGATCCTCTTAAGGAGTGCCACTGAATGAGGTAGTGAACAGCTTGGTAAACTTGTCCAACCTCCATAATGCTTCAGCAGACATAGCTGCACATCACTATACTGAGTCCCTATAACCGGCTGAACTGTCTCAATTGGCTGAATCACAAGAACCTGATCCCGGGGAATTACTGGCTCTGGAGTGCGCCTAGCAAGAGTCTGATTGCCTCCTCCAGCTTGAGAAGTGGCTGGTGCTACTGGTAGTAAACCTGCTCTGGTAATATTGTCCATAAAACCTTGCTATCCGGACCAAAGCATCCTGAAGATCCGGTGAAAACATAACCCCTCTTGGGACCGGAGCTGGGCCTACTGGAGCTGCTGGGACTGGAACCTACTCCTCGATATGAGCTTGCGGTTCTGCCACTTGTGCTGTTGCTCGAGGCTGAGCTCTGCCCCTACCTTGGCCTCTAGAACGACCTCGACCTCGGCCTCTGCCCCTAGCGGGATCTGCCGCTGCTGGGACCTCGTGCTGCTGGTCAGTAGATGAGGATGCACGTGTTCTTACCATCTGCGGAAGAACATAGTAGAAATTCAATTAACATTTAAAAGATCAAGTCGCACGACTGGAAAGAATAAAGGGAAAATTTTCCTAACTCTGTAGCCTCTGGAGGATAAATACAGACGTCTCCGTACCGATCCTTCAGACTCTACTAAGGTTGTTCGTGAGTTGTGAGACCTATGCAACCTAGTGCTCTGATACCAACTTGTCACGACCCGGATTTCCCACCATAGGGAGTCATGATGGCGCCTACTAGTGGAAGCTAGGCAAGCCAAGTATTACTTACATTTCCATTAGTTACCAAACTCTTATTAAGACTTAAAAATTAAGAACAAATAAATTACAACGGAATAATTAAACTTAGCGGAAAACTTAGTCAATCTTATCAAATATGATAAAAAAACCCAAACATGGTACACTACCCAAGACTGGTATCACAATACTCACGAACTTCTAAGAATAATACACACAATTGTCTGAAAGAAATATAAGCTGTTTATCTCGAATACATGAGATAACAGAATAAAATACATAGATAAAAGAGACAACAGGTCCTGCGGACGCTTGCAAGGCTACCTCGTAGTCTCAGTAGCCAGAATATCCACAATCGCTACTGCCGCTGTTGCTGTCCGTAACCTGTATCTGCGCAAAAAGAGCGCAAAGTGTAGTATCAGCACAACCGACCCCATGTGCTGGTAAGTGTCTGGCCTATCCCAACGAAATAGTGACGAGACTAAGGCCAATCACCCACATAAACCTGTACAGTTGCAATATATATACATATACAAAATATTTATAAGGAAAGACTCTGTTCTGAAATAACGGTCAATAACTCATAATATCCAGAGTAATCTAGTCAACAGGATAAATCTTACTTTCATGTCTCAATTCCTTTTTCATTTCATATTTCGTGGTAGGCGTACTACCCGCTCCCAACTGTAACAGTAAATTATATCTTGTGGTAGACGTACCACCCGCTCCCAAATATATCAATAAATTATACCTTGTGGTAGGCGTACCACCCGCTCCCAAATATATCAATAGGCTACCGGCAACTATGGCCAATGCCAAGATTTTAAATCACTTCGTGGTCGGCGTGCCACAAGATCCCATTTCTTATCATATAAGTGGTCGGTGCGCCACACGATTCCAATTCATAACTTGGGCTCTAGGCCTCAGAATTCGACTCCGGACGCATGTCCAAGGCCCTTATTTTCCTACGAACCTTCCGGGACCATCCGTTCTCGGGTCCGGGTCCGTTTACCAAAAATATTGACCGAAGTCAACCATATCAATATTAATATCATTTTTCTCCAAATTTCTCATAGAACTCATATTTTCTATCACAAAAACTTTTCGGCTACATGGCCGGATTGTGCACGTAAATCGAGGCAACATAGAATGAGATTTTCAAGGCCTCAAAAGCTCGAAATGATTAATAAAATAAGTGATGACCCTTTGGGTCGTCACACCCAGCCTAACCCTAGTTCCCTCAATCGCCGACCTCCCTTTCTCTGGTGATCTCCTTTCAACTCTTAAGCCTACAATGGCCCCTCTAATGTTATGATTGCCTTCTCTAAGATCTTCTAGGACACTGGGTCACGCCAACTTGCATCTAGGGTTTGTCATATGGTTGTTCTTGGCTACACCAGTGTGATTTCAAGCAAAACCACGATGTATTTGGCACGATCCTTGGGATTCTAGAATGGTTCTTTCATCTCTATATGGATTTCTTCTTAACCCCTAATTTCTCCTGTATCTCTTAGATCTGTACAGATCTATGCGGATTCGAGTTGGTTTCTTTAGTATGTTACATTATTCTTGGAACTCTTTTACAGGAATCATCAATTTTAAAGTGTTTTCACCTTCTTCTAAAATTAGGGGTTTCTGAGATTCTTCTAAAACCCTGTTTAAACTGATCTTTATGTTTAAAATTCTATTTTGTTTCGCATACTTTGACTGATTCTGTGAGTTTACAACCTCTTCAACTTGTCTATGTTGAAAGCCCTAACTTTTTCTAGGTTTCTTCGTTTGATTTTGTGACTAGCCTTTTCTTGTTTGAGTTTCTCTGACTATCTTGCTTCGAATATGTTTCTACTGTGTTTCTTATGCCTAACTTATATCAACTCTATGTGCTTATGTTTATCTTGATTGTTCAAACTTGCCTATTTCTATTGATATTGTTTAACCCGCATGTTTGATATGTCTGATTATTATTATCTTACTCTATTTTATATGCTGAATATTGAATTGTGACTTCCTCTTTGGTTGATTCTGGATTCTCTATTTTATGGTTTGATTGGAAGACCTTCCTTTAAACCCTCGATTTCTACCTCTTCTATTCAAATTAACTGATTCACCTACCTTGTCTGTGGTACTTTATTCTTACTGAGTATTTCCTTAATTCAAGTGTTCTGAACTTAGCCCTGATTGTTTACCCTATACTTACTGAATTTCATTCTTTCCTTATTAGTCATACACTGATTTCTTTCCTTATCTACTACATGTTCTTACTGTTTGAATTAATTCCCTTAACTTAAAGGAGTACTTGTCCCGATTTTGCTCTAATTGATTCTGAGTTCCATAATTACTATGCTACTATGATTCTTACCTTTTTTTTTAAATGTAATTTCAGACTATTATATACACATACTCTCATTAAAACAAACACGAACACTTTGGTTCAAAAGCTTTCTATCAGACACACATAAACTTTCTGCTCTCTTTTGTGCTACTTGTTATTATTTTGAGTTAGCCGACTGCGATCCAAGGTGACGGTGAGCGAGGACTGTATACTGATACTGCTTCAACGAGAAGACATTAGGATTGTTCTTCAACAAAGATGACGGAGTTGGGCTAAGCAACTTGAATTTTCTGTTAATAATTTTGAATGTATCTTGCTGTATTTTTATGTATTTCATGTATTAATTATTTTTTTTCATTGTATTTTAATGTATTCTGCTATATTCTATATATTTTATTGTATTCACTGTCTCGCTATATTCCATTATTGTATTCATTTGTTCTTTTCATAAATATAATTTATATATTAAGACGTATTATATAATTTTCTCAAGATTACTATATTTTTGGGATGTTTTTCGATTGAGAATCTTTTCTATAACTGGAAATACAAAATTTGTGTTTTATAATTGAGTTTGTTGAGTTATATTAGGAGTCTATTATGTTGATTGATTTACTTTTAGGAGTCTATTATGTTGATTGATTTACTTTTCGTTTAACAACAGTGTAATCCCCTGTTTTACGCCGTGAATACAGTCGAATACAATAATGTGTTCAACTGTAATCTCATGTTTCACGCCATGAATATAGTCGAATACAATAACTGGTTAGCTCAACTTCCCTGCCTATTTTTGCTACTGTATTCATGAATACAGTAACTTAAATATACTAATACATCTATAATTCGTAATATAATAAATGATATAGCTAATTACCACTAAAAATATCAAAATTTGTTAATTAAAACACTTTTTTGACTACCAAAGGTTTGGGATTGAGTCCGAGGTGTTTTAGGAAACACTTCACTTAAAAAATGAACTTTTTTGATTAGTCCAAAGCGGGTACAATCTGAGTTGGAAATCAAAAAATAAAAAATTGTTATGAATAGAATTCTATTTAGAGTGAATGTCTATCTTGTGGAGAGTTTTACTTTGTGACTAAGTCATATTTCTCATATAGATAGAGGGGTCTTACCCCATTGTAATTCATCCCAATATTCAATAAGAACTATCTCTCCCTACTTTTCTCTACAATATGGTTTTTCTTCTTTTATTATTTCATAACACGTTATCAGCACGAGACTCTAACCAATTGAGTAGAAACTTTGGGATTCAGCATAATGATTGTCAATTGTTTCATGAACTTCCTTCATGATTAAAATTCTGGATCTAAGGTAAGTATTTTACTTTTCTCTTTCAAATTCTTGAAATTCTATAGTTTGATTTTATATACAGGCAAAGACAACAAAGTTTGATTATAACTCTAATGGAGTTTAAGAAATTACAACCACATGAAGTGGTAAAATTTCTATGCCTTGCCATGATTAAATTCATGTATGATTGTGGGCAAAGAAGTGAAAATACGTCCCATTGATGTTGCTCCATTCTCATTCCCTTTAGAGAATGTGATAGCAGTATGTGATAAGTCTGAAAGAAGACAAAATTATTACCATGAATAATCAATGGATATGGACGTGGCAATAGACGAAATTATATCGTCATCATTGTGGTAATGAGAACAATAAGTATTCTCAAAATAATCATTCACTCTATGAAAGTAATATTTGTCATCGATTTGACATGAGATTTTATAAAGCACATATAGATGATTATGGTCCATTCATGATGTGAATGTGACAACATCTTACTTATGAATAGATATTCATTCTTCAGAGAATATGAACGTGCTAGTGGTAGTGAATATACCACACTCGCCTCTAGAAGAAGGTTTGAGATGATATAAGAAAATAATATCATTATTATGGCATGAATGGTCATTGGACACGCACCTATTGTACGCCAACATATTTTGGCATTGTGATTATTAAAAGTCAACGATAATGCAAGAAACATATCTTGCATATTATTTTGACCATGACCATAATGGTATAACTTTCTCTTTAAAAGAGATATTCACCACATGGATGATGATGAATCTGTGGTAGTGCAAAATTAATTGAGAGCTCCGGAAGAGCCAATTATTACTATATTGGAGAAACACAATCAATTACCAATAAGGTATTGTGTTGTAGTGCGTCTCAAAGAAACATATTCAGTTTCCAAAGTATTCGCGAAAGCAGTTGATTATATTGAGACTATAAATAAAGGAAAGATTTAATATCTTCTATTACTACAACTTGTAGCGGGATAATATGTATGTAAAAAGCTACCGGCTTTATCTCCAATTTGTACTACATAAACAAAAGAATACCACAATGAAGTGGATATTTTATTGATAAAAACTCATATCATAATAAACTTGGAATTTATTCATAATTGCACACGTCATGGTGTAAATCTGAAATTTATCAATATTGATAATTTATTCTGTTGGCATAATTGATTTACCTATATCAATTTAAGTATGATGTGCAAAAATAAATTGAATTCACATGGGTAAATATTAAAGAACTAGAAAGTTCTTTACGAATTCTTTTATGTGCCTATTCTCATCAATTAATATACCAACTAAAAGTGGGATTGAATTCCATGAATGCTGGAAATATCAAAGGTGAATATGGGCCCATTCACCCGCCATGTATACCATATAAGATGCATCTATGAAATGGTTACATGTGCAATTATTATTAACCCGCAACCTGGCCGGTGTGTGCGAGGTAACTTGCTCAATAATTTAATTTAGAGCATATTCCAGATTTTCTATTCAAGAAGTTCATATTGATAAGTTGGTTTACATCACAACTGGTTTAGCAAAATAATTTATTGAGTGCCTCCACTTAATATCTAAACTATTGCTTATGAGAACAATGTTTATATATATCAGTTTGATATACGTTATATACGAAAATATATTATTTTCTCCCCTCACAAGTGGTTCAGGGTCAGGAACCAAATAATTCCATCTTATTATTATTGATGTGCGGTGTATATTTTGATTAACACCATAACACACAAAGATGAGTTCTCAAAGTTGAGGAAACAAGTTAGTTTTTCTAACATGAGGGGGAGACAAGATACAATAGTTGAGAAAAGTTACATGGAATAAATTATCATTTATACATCGAGATCCTCGAATAAAATAATATGAACTTGAATTTCATAAAATGATAATTCATGTGCAATTTATTGCAAAGCATGCCAGACGCATTTGCTGACCCAAATAAAGTAACTATATTCTCATTACAAATGCTCCTATTAAGTCCTAGAAGGACAAAGTCTATGGTAAGCATAAAGCGTATAGACAAATCAGTTTCAAATAAATTTCTTGATAAAGAAGATGAGCAAATGATCATAATAAAGGAAACAACTGATCTAAAAGATCATATGACATAACACTTCATAATATCTCATGAGAGATTCAGGTACCTGAATATATGAATGAAGAGATCTTTATGTTATGTCATTATGAAAATACATTGAAACTGATATAAAATCCTTGTCGACGTCAACCTTCAAGAGCTAGTGTACAAGATTGGGATGCGAAGACTTGAGGATGTGAATTGATGCTCTCATCAGGGGGAGTTAATGCGCGTTGCACTCTTTTTTCCTTACAAGGTTTTGTCCCATTGGGTTTTCCTTGCGAGGTTTTTAACGAGGCAACCAAAAGGCGTATTGTAGATATGTGTACTCTTTTTCCTTTTCTAGAATTTTTTTTCCATTGGGTTTTATTTTAGTTAAGGTTTTAACGAGGCACATTATCATTGAATAGACATTCAAGGGGAGTGTTATGAATAGAATTCTATTTAGAGTGAATGTGTATCTTGTGGAGAGTTTTACTTTGTGACTAAGTCATATTTCTCATATAGATAGAGGGGTCTTACCCATTGTAATTCATCCCAATATTCAATAAGAACTATCTCTCCCTACTTTTCTCTACAATATGGTTTTTCTTCTTTTATTATTTCATAACAAAAATGAAAAAATAAAACACTTTTTGAAAAATCGTACTACTAGTTTGCTCTATAGTCATAGCCGCAGCTCTGGAATCGCTGATCCAGTCAACCACGGCAATTTCCCATATTTGATAGCATTGTTGGCTGCTTCGATTTCCTTTCTCTTCCTTATTCACGTCTCCAAAGCAGCAGCCATGGAACTCTCTTTCTGCAACACTTCTTCACTTCGTTTTCCTCACACTGATTCTGTTCCACTCCATTACTGCTCAATACCTGAATCCTTTCACACTTTTTCAAACTCATATTTGGCATCAAAATCTATTTCTCTACGGAGACCGTTGATTTGGCGGCAACCTCGTTTAGATAGACTCAGAGCTGAAAGTGGAAGCCCTACCGAGAGCAATGGCAGTGCTGATAAACATGGCGATGACGATTTTATCATAGAGGATGTTCCTCACTTAACCGACTTTCTCCCTCATTTACCGGTAATTTCCAATCACGATACAATAATTTTGCTATATGAAGTGACTGCTTGTTTACTTGGAGATTTCAATCACTGTCTTTTATTATCCATTTTTGATGGAAATGTTCAAGTGTTAAATACACCTGCAATGCTTATTATAAGGACATAAAGGAAAAACAATATTAAGGTCTGATAAATACTTACCAAGTTGTATTTGGATGAACTTTTCTGTATTTCAATTTTGATTTATTTATCTTTACGGAACTGCTGATTTTGAAATTAAAAGTTTGAATCTTTAAGTTTAAACACAAGTTCCCCTAGGAAATCTAATTCTTATGGCATTTTTTGGCAATGTGCTATATGTAAATGGCAGTACTTGTGATGGTATGGTTTTATTCTGGGTTGTTAAATTCTCGGGATATATCATTATGATTTATCCATCCGCCTATCTCAACTATCTCGCCATGTCCATGTCACTATGTAAAATTATTCATCTATCTTTTCATAGGTTTAATTGTTGCCAGCCATTTTTAGTGTCTACCTCATCTATGAGAACTGTTATGCTTGTAGAGGTTATGCGTAAACAATTGTAAGAAGTGATAACAAGATGAGTATTTTGTCGAGTTACCAAACAACTAGGATTGGAACTGTCTTGGTTATTGCTAATCCACCATTTTTATATTTCAGTCATATCCAAATCCATTAAAAAGGAGCCACGCTTATGCTATTGTCAAGTAAGTTCTTTCTGTTAAACTTAGAAAATCTTCAGTATTCTTTGTGTGCCTTTATCTTTGTGAGAATATTAAAATGGTAGCTAGTGCACAAAGCATCTCGTGTCCGGGGAAGGGCCGCATCTCAAGGGTGTGATGTGGGTAACCTACCTTAATGCAAGCATTAGTAGTTGCTTTCACGGCTCGAATCCGTGACCTATAGGTTACAAGAAGAAAACTTTACCGTTGCTCCTATGCTCCCTTCCTCTGTGAGATTATTGTTGGTTTAAACTCTTGATGTTTACCTTGACACAGGGAAACTTTTGTTAATCCAGAAGATGTGGTGGCAAAAGATGTATGTGGCTTTTTTATCTGTTCAGTTGCTGTGTCCTTTATGCATATTATGCCTACTTTAGTTTTACTACCATCATGCATGCTTGGTTTTAGATCATTGTTCAGAAGGACAGCCCCAGAGGAGTACATTTTCGGCGTGCAGGACCTCGAGAAAAGGTCTGACTTCGAATGCTAACCTAGAATACGGATGTTTTTAAATAACTTCATTCTGAAGATAATTTTGGTTTTAGGTTTTCTTTACACCAGAAGAAGTCCGTGCTTGTATTGTGACATGTGGTGGTTTATGCCCGGGAATCAATACAGTGATTCGTGAAATTGTATGTGGCTTAAAGAATATGTATGGAGTTGATGATGTAATTGGAATTCAGGTTAGTATAACGGGAACGCATCTCTTGGATTTTTATTCAAGTACTCACTGGTTTCTCTTTTGGTCATTCCTTTCCAAAGAAAAAAGAAAAAAACAAAGATAAAGATTGAATAATACTGATTCTCCTCTTGAATCTCTTTGTTGAATGAAATTGGTTCCTCCTTGGTTTCTATTGGTTAGGAACTGGCAACTGATATCTGCTGTTCGTTGTTAGTACTACATCGCTAATACTGTATCTAGTTAAAGACTGTGAATCAAGTACTACGCTTTTTACCAAACATACGCCTATGAAATCACATTTTACCTTGGGCAGTTTATGGGCTAATCAATAAAGGATTTTTATTTTTGAAATAAATGTAGTTGAATCTTTAGACACCCCGAAAAAGATATGAAGTGCTTGGAAATGGTCAAAGTAATGGAATAGGATGATCACTATTAACCAAAGAGAAACAATTAATTTGATGCTATGGATGGGTAGAGTCTGTTCTCTTTACGTGTGCTGGTCCAGTTTATTTCTCTTTTCTTCTGCATCTTTTGCCCGTTGTGATTATGAACGAAATATTAAATCTTCATTTGGTATTCTAAAATTTTGGTATACCTATAAGTTTTGATGTAAACTTTGTAAATCTTATTAAATGACCATCAGATTCCTACAGTCAATATATTGTATGTAGTGGTTACTGCACCTAGAGGCTGTAATACTGTTTCAATATTTCCAGGGAGGTTACAGAGGATTCTACTCAAAAAATACCCTGAACTTGACAACAAAAGTTGTCACTGATATTCATAAACGTGGTGGCACTTTTCTTCAAACATCTAGAGGAGGCCATGATACTAAAAAGATCGTTGACAACATTCAAGACCGTGGAATAAATCAGGTTTTTTGTTTGCTTTTCCTCCAAAAGAAAAGAAAAAATAGACCTCTATAGTACCATCTGTAGCGTCTAACCTGGAAGTTTAGTTCAATCTGACAGTGGTTAGTTGCTTTCCTCTTTTTGAGTTTTAGGTGTACATAATTGGAGGGGATGGAACTCAAAAAGGGGCTGCTGCAATCTACAAGGTGTTTGTACTATGATATTTTCTCTTTCTCAATTAGTTCCTGATTGTTGAAACTATTATTCTTTAAAAATACTATGATTCATTTATATTTTTTCCAAGGAAGTTGAAAAGCGTGGTATTAAAGTAGCTGTGGCTGGGATTCCCAAGACAATTGATAATGATATCGCGGTACGTAATGCCAACTAAAATGCGATGTTTCATCTTTCAGAATTGCTGTTTGCTAAAAAGATTTAGTATTCTGATGAAGACTTAAATTGTGCTGCTTGTTGCCTCTGGGTTATCTGTTTTACTTAGAAGGAAAAACGTAAGAAGTAAAAGTTCTGCTCAACTACTTATACCCTATGTGAATTGGAGCTTAATTTCGGTTCGACATGGAATGGCTTATTCATTCAGATTGGTGCATCTACAATTCTTTTGTATTTTCCTTTTTGTTTTACCTCTTTGTTTTTCCAAGAGCCGATCAAATCAAAGGAAATTCACTGGATAATATATAGTAGAAGCTGAAGTTGATATATCTCAAGAAAACATCCAGTAATTTTTGTAGACATAAATCTAAGATATTTTTTAATGAGCGCAAGTTTTTAAATTTGTCACGTGGAATTTTTTTAATTTGACCTAGAAGCAATAAACAGAACACAATTGGCTACATTGATAATCAAGTTTTCTTCAACAATATTTTTCCTGAAAAATGTTTGGAAAATAAAAAGAGCGTGAAAGCGGACGTACATATTTCTCAGCTGCCTGTGCAAGGTTTGTCCTTCGTCTAACACGAGAAAAAGGAAGTCTACAAAATATTTTTATGTTCATTGCTCAAATGTTTCCTTTCTCTTTTTCTGATGTGGATGGTTTGGTGAATTAGCAGATGTGCTTTCTGTGAAAAGAATTTCAAAGAAAAAAGTAACCATTTACGCGATTGTGAGTGAAATTTTTTGAAAATAATAAGTTACTAAGCACGGGTAATTTACATTCTCTGTTACCCCACTTTACGAGCAAACTTCGGAATTTACATGAATATGAGTATTTTTATATTGCCAAAATTATGTTATCAGGATCTTTCTGAAAGCTTCCTGAAGCGGTTTCCTACTAATTTTCCCCTTTAAATAGATGATAGTCTCATGGTCTGCATGAAGAGGTAGTTGCTTTTCTTAATTAAAGATTTAGGTGCATTTCACTTGGTGCATAAAAATCCTAAATGGAGCTTTTTATAACGCTTTGACATCGTGAGGTATCTTTTATTTTTATTAATAAGATTAAAACGTCTGAATTTGAATACACATCGGAATATTAAGATGTGTATTAAGATTAAGATATCTGAATCGGCATACATATATGAATATTAAGATGTTGTATTAAGATCTTATTACTAAATAATTAAGACTGTTTCTTTTCTCAATATTTCAATGTATAAAACTTTCCTTTATTTAAAATTAATTAATATAAAATTCGAATAAAATACTAATAACTAATGCTATACCGATAATATATTTTTTAAAAATTATATGGTGGTTGGTGGTGATGATGACTAACGGTGGTGGTTGTGGGTGCTGACTAGTGGTAGTGCTGGCGTTGGCTGATGGTGGTGGTTGTGGGTAGTAGCTAGTAGTGATGTTGGCTGGCAGATGGTATATGATGTGGTTGACAGTGGTAGTTGGAGGTGGCGGGTGATAATTATGGTGGGTGATACTGATAACTAATGGTGATGGTGATTGATAACATTGATTGGCGCTATCATGGTGGCTGAAAGGTGGTGATTGTCGGTAGTGATTCGTGGTTGTTGTGATAATTATGATCGGTGATGATGTTTGTAAATGGTGGCTAGTGGTGGTATTGTTGATTGTGGTGATTCGAGACGGAGGTGGTTGTGGTTGATGATGGTGGTTGTGGGGGGTGGATAGGGGTGGTGGTAGTTGTTAATGATGGTGAGCGCCGGTGGTGGTAGTTGACAATGATAGGTGGCGGTGGCAGTTAGCGGTGAAAGTGGATGGAGTAATGATAAAAGGTCATCTTTGCAGAAATCCTGGATAACATCTTTATGATTTTGTTTTAGGTCTTAATCTTTCGGACCTATTACATGGTTGGAAACTTAAAAAATCAAACGCGGTTAATGATTTAGATTCAAACATAAAAATAAACACACTTAATGACTAAGATCTGAATGATTAAAATTCAGACCTTCATTAAATGTAAGCAAATGAGGCTTGAATTCACATGCAGGACACTCTTAAACATATTAAATGACCATGATTTTCCATATTGTTGTTGTTTCCATAATGACCTCTCATATGAAACTTCTCTTATGCATTCAGCACGATTTTGTCCAATTTGTCGTCCTTACAATTTCATGCAGGTGATAGACAAATCTTTTGGCTTTGATACTGCGGTTGAGGAAGCTCAGAGGGCCATTAATGCTGCACATGTAGAGGCAGAAAGCATGGAGAATGGAGTTGGCATAGTAAAGCTTATGGGAAGATACAGCGGTAACTATAGCTTGGTGATGTATTAGGCGATGTTCCTTGTACCCACATTTATTTCCATTTTGAACTCTATGTATCTATGTAATCTCCTCTTTCTGTTCTGCAGGATTCATTGCAATGCTTGCAACTTTGGGTAACCGTGATGTGGTAAGACCTTGCAATGAAGGTTTAATATTTTGATTTTTTCAAATTCCATAGGCGTGTGAGAGCTGATATCGTGTGTCTGCAAAAGACTAAGTGGAAATGGGGAAACATTTAAAAGATTAACAGTATACTTAATAAATTGGGGCATTATGAATAGATAATTTAGGAAGGCTGAATACATATACAGCCCCTTAAACTAGTCCGAAAATTTTATGTAGACACCTCAACTATAGCTATAACCTATTTAGCCACTGAGTGTACGTGCACAATGTGTCAATTAGACACATTACTGCAGTGGCATTACACGTGGTTTACACTTCGAGCGTGGGATGATTTCAAATTATGTTGATGTAGGCTCAAAGACATTGTAAATACCAGAAAAACACAACTTTCATTTATCTTTTTTTCTTTTCCCCCTTCTCTCATTGTTTTATATCCTCCATCAGTGTTTCCATTGCCGGAAAGCCCTTAACTCACTATTTCTTCTTTGAAACAAGAAAGAAACCAAATTTGCTACATAAAAAAAAAAGAAGTAAAATTAATGTAGCTGTTTGATCTTTTCACTTTACAGAGAGCAAGAAGTGTTTGCACCTTTGGGAATGACAATCTTAATATGCTTTCTCCTTTCATGGAATATTGGGGTTGAAGCAATGCATATTGCAGTCTGGTTGTCACATATCAATTGCATCAGTACATCTTCCCCACAACTTAACTCTCTGTAGCCAAAACTACTGCTCGGTATTTTGCCTCTACAGAATTGAAGCATTAGTTGTCTTTATTCCCTAGATTTTCTGTTCCTTTAGCAAAATAAAGAATTAGGAAGAAGAACTTCCTTTCTGAGAAGGGGCTTGATACCCTAGCTCTGATATCATTTACAAAAAGAAGGAAAGATTTCGGAATGAATTGTTTGGTTATTTGCTCAAGCATGTAGAGATAAAATAATGTTTACAAGTAATCCGGAAACAAGAAAAGATAGTAATTCCTATGGCTAATTACACAATTGCAGTGACATTAAACCTTTCCCATATTCACAAGGTACGAATTCTAGCCGTTTTTACAATTTCTTAATATTTGACATTCTTAACTTCATGGTAATCAAACTAGGATAGAGACGTCTTTCCTGCGACACTACTGGAAAACCAAGTTGTCTATTTCTATTGGAAGTGGAGGGGAGCTTGTTCAATGTTACTTCAGCGCAAGGGCAAATTTAGAGTGTACCTCGGCAGAATGAGAAATTTAATAATGTTTGCCGAGACTTGAACCAGCAGCAACATTGTGGATCAAATAATAAACATCTGTATCATGACCGATGATATCTATCTTTTGTCAGTTTGCACATGTTCACAGTATAAGCTATGCAGTTCATAGTGATCTTCATTAAACTAAAATCTAAGAGTGACCTACTTATTTAAGAAAAAATGGAATTTAAGGTGAAATTTGCATGTGATTCTAAGTTTACATTGCACTTGACTGCATCCCTTTAACAATGATTAATTGTGCCAGGACTGTTGCTTGATCCCAGAGTCCCCATTTTTCTTAGAAGGTCCAGGCGGGCTCTATGAATATGTGGAACAGCGGCTCAAAGAGAATGGGCATGTGTTAATTGTATTGGCAGAAGGTGCTGGGCAGGAATATGTTGCTCAAAATATGCAAGCATTTCAAGAGAAGATGCATCAGGAAACAGGCTACTCTTAGATGTCGGTCTTTGGTTAACACAACATATTAAGGTATAATCCAAGTGTCTTCCTCCATATCTCTGTCTGAGAGGTCAACTAATACCTTGGATCTTGGTGTTTGTCTTTTATATTATTTTACTTGGTTTTATCCTTTCTGAACTTGGATTTGTGAGATGGTCCAAGCATTTCATGTTGCTTGCATGCGCATACTTTGCGTCCAGCTCAATATTAAACTATTCATGCCTTGTAAACGCCATTAACAGATTCCCTTTAATATATATTGTTGTCAGGATGTATGATTTAAAACCTGAAACAGTTCTATTAATTTTTATCTTTTCCTTGATTTCCCACTCTTGCTATAGAGCCTTTGTTCTGATTCAGTGATTGTCTTGTGCTGTCTGTTACTGAATGACTGGCCCAATTGATTGTTTACATTTCCGATCCAGTTGACTATTGAACTCTCCATTCCTTGGAAAAAATATATGGTGAAATTGTCTCTTCATCTGATGTTACCTTATGTAGGGGACCCTGTGATTAGAGATGTGAAACACTTTATTTAATGTGCTTTCCTTTCTTGACTACTTAATCTTCAAATGACATTTTTGTTTCATTTACAGGATCATTTCACAAATATCCGGATGATGACAATAAATATGAAATACATAGGTACTTAACCTGCTTCTTTGGATCTTGTCTCGAGGGGCATAGGATGTATGCTGGTTAAGTATTTTATGGTGTTATGCATCCCTTATTTGCTAATTGTCAAAAATGTTAGTTCATCCAATAACCCAAACTTATAACGTTAGTTTGACTTGGCATGGATTTAGGAATAGGTCGAAACTATGTAGTGCATACAGTAAAAAAAACAAAGCCAAACCTAAGTATTAGAGGAACTCTTTGATGACTTTGAGAAGTCAAGGAAGAAGAGTACGCGCTATGTAACTATATAGTATGATATTGATATTGTGAGGAAAGATTTATTTGACGAAAGTGAACATGGAAAGAGAGACAATCTTTTTGATTACTCTCCTTGTAAAGTAGTTCAGAAACTGACAAAAATAGGGGCACAAAAATAAAAAGAGAAAACGAGAGACCAAAATAGTGTGCTAGTTGTTAACTCGTAGTCCTTTTGGGTGCTTCCCCTTGAGACGTCTCATCTGTCAATTTGAAGGAAACAAAAAGAAAGAAAAAAAAAGAGCATAGACGGAAATAAGATTGTTTAATTATTTGTAAGAGAAGTTATTTGATAAAACAGCAATGTGGACATTGAGGAGGAATTATCACTAACAAATTCATACTAAACTGTCTGGTTGATACACTTAATTTTCATGTTCAGCTTGAAGATCAAACGTTTGGACAATAAGCAGATGAGGCTTAATAGTGTTGCCTGTCATGTATGATCAACCTTTGACAAGTCTATCAGTTGTGTTATTTTAAGATGCTTTCTTTACCTGCTATTTTTACTTGGTGTTTGGTTATTTTCTACGGAAGTGTTAGTAACTTGAAGCATGAAGGTATTATACTTTCAGGATTTTCTTTCTCGGTAGTATTCTGAGGTTGAAATATTATAACTGGTAGAAGGAGTATTTTGTAGTTTCGTTAATATGTTTGTACAAACAATTTGTTGTTATTGCATTATATCTTTAGAAAGTCTAAAAGCTATATGATTCCATAAATTTATTAATGTCGATCAATTATTATGTTACTGGCTTTTATTCATATTCTGTTATGGTTTCATTGTTATCCACAGACCCTACTTACATGATTCGAGCGATTCCAAGCAACGCATCAGATAACATCTACTGTACACTTCTTGCACAAAGTGCTGTCCATGGAGCGATGGCTGGATTCACAGGCTTCACTGTTGGACCTGTAAACAGCAGACATGCTTATATTCCAATTGACGTAAGCCTATTTATACATGTATTAATTTCTTGAATTGAAGTTAAATGATGATGGGAGTAGAATGGATAAAGAGGATTCATATATGGCTGATACCAACTACTTTAGGATGGAGATGTACTTGATTGATTGAAGTTAATGGATATACTTTGTCCTGCTTGAAAAGCATGCTGTTAGGCAACATATATAATTATTCTGCTTCAACGAGGAAATTTGCTATTTAATATGTTTGCCTGTCCATGGATTCTTCTCACTCAATAATCTATATTTCTAACTTAGCTCATATTACTTGTCAATCAAAACGACTGAAGCTTTTCCACTAACTTAATGATGTGTATATTTCGAGCCCCGTAAGTCCCGACGGATTCAATAAATATATCAATTTATCTCTCCATTTTCTGTGAGAAGGGGATAGGGAGCATAATTTTATTCCCTATGGGAGATCTTTTTCCTTTTGGCTTCTCCCTCCTATACGGTAGGCAGGTGATTTATCAACCTTCCTGTAGAAGTTCTTATAAGGGCCGGCGCCGGCTTGGCTCAGCGGTAAGCTTGCTTGCCGTGGTGTGTCAGGTCGCGGGTTCAAATCAGCCTCTCTGCAAAGCAGGGGGAAGGCTGCCTAGAGTATTCCCTTCCCCGGACACCCACGAAGTGGGTATTGAACTGGGTCGGCCCTTTTTTTCTGTAGTAAGTTCTTACAAATTTAGCTTCGGTTGTTTGTGAAATTAAACAGACACTTTGAAGCTTGTGTGCTAGATCATTACAATTGAGTTTGCTTGTGGACAGTTAAAAGATGTTCGTCCCATATAAACTTTTAAAATACTTTTCATACTTTGTGAGGTATGCCGGTGTAATGTTTTTCTCTGATAAACTGTTTCTCCATGAAGATCTAATGTTGATGCCCTGACGTTCGATTGCAGCGTGTTACTGAGACTACAAACACTGTGAACTTGACAGGCAGAATGTGGGTACGCCTTCTAGCCTCTACTAATCAACCAAGTTTCATTCAAGACTCTCAGGCTGTGAGAGAAAGAGTTGATAAACAGACTATTGATGCAATTCACAATATGATCATTAACTCTACATAGATTATTTAGATTTCTGAACATTTTAATTTCCAAACCCATACACGAAGCTTGTACTAGGTATTGATTTCAAGCCTTATTTGTTAGGAGCTGTTGTTGTGCAGTTCTAAAGAGGAAAGTGATTAACTATTTCTATATGTATCAAAATATCTATTGGAGATATCTCCATACAGCCAATACGGACGTTAAGGTAATTTGCAGTTGTGTACTGTGGACTATTAAATTTTTTTTTTTTATGTAATTCGCAGTTGTTTACTGCGAAATTAGTTTAATGGGCCCAGTTATTTTTTGAACAGCTATTTTGCAGTTGTATACTACGAAATGTGTATTTCGCAGTATATAACTGCGAAATAGGTTCATTTTTGGGCCCACTTTCACTGACATAAAAATAATTCAAATTCATAAAACGCAGAATAATACTGCGAATTTCATTGAAAAATTGCACACCCCAAGGTCGGACTTGCCTTATTTATAGGCGCTTCAATTTTATAAAAATTCATTCAACACTTAAACTTCAAACAAACGTTTATTCTCTCTTCTCCTTATCATTAAATTTTTTACAATGTCTAAAGTGCCAAAAATAAAGGTTTCATTGTATTGGGGGGGGGGGGGTGAGGTTGTTGTGGAGAATAACTCTGTAAGGTATAGCTCTCCTCCACAGTGTCATATTAAATTGCCGCTTAATATGGAATACAATACTTTGGTATCGTTGTTACGTAAAAAAAATGAGTGAGCGGAGGCGTTCGGTTAGCCTTAAAGTAACCGAAAGATTTCCTTATTTAGTGACTCCGCAGGGATTTGCTTATTATTCTGAGTTTAACATCGAGGATGATGTAACTCTTAGAGATTTTTTGCGGGTTCCAGACGAATATAGGGAATACATTGTAATAAAATTATTAGAAATGTATGTGAATATGGAAGACCTTAGCAGTAATGAGGGTGTGCGTACCAACGATAACCCCCAGTCATCGGGTGGTTATTTTGGAGCAGCGTTAGCCGGACAGATTGGAGATGGAAGAGCTTGCCTTGATTTAAACTTGTCATCACAGGCGAATGAGCAGGCAGAAAATAACGTTACTACTTCATATAATCAACAAGACGACTGGTAAACTTAATTTTAGCGAATTTGTTTTCTTCATGTTTTAATTGGATTTGTATTAACACTCATAATTTTTATAAGAGGTACCGTTCGGATTTGGATTTTACAAGTTATGACCACGTCCCTAGTTGGAATTTGCAAAACTCTGGAGTATTGGACCACGCTGGTCCATCTGGTAGTTATCAGCAACCTGAAAATATCCAGCATGAAACTTCAAGACAATACGATTTGTAAGTAAAGTGATATAGGGATATGACAGTATTTTTCCTAAGTATTGGATAACTTATATTTTTGTTTATTTTCTATAGTGAAAACGAGCTTCTTGAAGCTCCCGGACTAACACAGTTGCCCATAGACGAGGTTTTTACTCGTGACTTAGCAGATGCGCAGAGTCAGGAGGATGATAGTGATTATGATAATAATGCGGATGAGTTTGGGGATGAGACACCCTTCCATGAGGAGGGAGATGATGATGAGGAGGAAGTGAATGCGGAACTTGAGTTGACTACGGAGCATGTTCCTCGACCTCCCGTTAGACCAAGAGTGTATGAGTCCCACGTGCCTTTTTCATGAGAGAAATATTCCCTATCTTGATAATTTTCCAATCATGGCTAACGTTGATGCCTTCACAAGGGATGATGATGAATTACGATCGATGATGTGGGATGAATCTAGACCAGTTGTTCTTACAAAAGGCATGTATTTTCCTAACAAAGCTCGCCTAGTTTGGGCTGTAAAAATCTATAGTATAAGGGAGTGTCGTGAGATGACGGTAAGTGAGTCAACTACGGATAAATACAAGGCTATATGCCGTAGGTGGTTTATGGGTTGTCACTGGATGCTGCATGCCACAAAGAAAAAATCAGGTTTGTGGAAAGTTCGTAAATTTATTAGCGAGCATAGATGTGAAATGGACACATTCAATGAAAACCACTTCAACTTGGATGTTGACTTGATTTCCCTTGTCTTGGTTCCATTTTTGGCAGTGTCCATTAGATTCAAGATTAAAGAGTGTATTAAAGCCGTCCACCAGGAGTATGGTTGTACTATAACCAAAAGAAAGGCATATCTCGATCGCAAACGTACCTTTGAACTAATTTATGGCTACTAGGATAAGTCCTTTTCAAATCTGCCAGGTACATGGCTGAACTGCAACACTTTAACCCCGGGACTATGGTTAAATGGAAGCGCGAGCGAAGTCCAGACAGACTGGAATATATATTCAACTATGTAGTTTGGTCATTTAAACCAGCAATAGATGGTTTTGTGCATTGTTATCCTGTAATTTCCATAGACGGTACTCATGTCTATGGCAAGTATGATATTAAGCTTTTGATTGCAGTTGCTGTAGATGCCAACGGACAAATATTTATACTAGCTTTTACCATTTGTGCCAACGAAAGTGAAGAGACGTGGACGCAGTTCTTGAACCACTTGAAGCAACACGTTGTCAAACATCGTTCAGGTATTTGTCTAATATCTCATCGGCATGGTGGTATTTTAAGTTCTGTATGTCACTTGCCTGAATGGCAGGACCACATGCATACCACCGTTACTGTGTGAGGAACCTAAAGGCCAATTTCTAGAAGAAATTTCCTGACAAGGCGTTGCATGACTTAATGTGGATGGCTGCAACTGAGCACCAGTTGTGTAAATTCACGAGGCGCATTGAAACAATCCGGCAGATAGAACCATGAGCCTATACTTGGTTGATGCAACATGACCCTTAAATGTGGACATTGCATGTTGATGACGGGAGACGATGGGGAGCCCTCACCACAAACGTGTCGGAGTCATTCAATGGCTTGTTGAAGTCTGCCCGTGGACTGTTTTTCACTGCCATGGTCCGCATGACTTTCAAACGGAGTGTAGAGAGGTTTGTTAAAAGGCATGCAACTGCATTGTCATTGTTAGACAGGGGTGTTGAATTTATGCCAATACCTATGGCAAGATTTGAAAGGTACAAGAGGCGAGCACAATGGCATTCTTCTTCAGCACGATCATGAACGGGGTATTTTTGAAGTTAAGACCGCTAATCATGGACACCGTGGGAATAATCTACATACAATGAATGAAAATAGAAGGTTATGTTCATGTGGGAAATGGACCATCTACCACATGCCGTGCCCACATGCATTGAAGTGCTTTCAACAAGTTGGATATGGGGCAACAAACTACATTGATAGGCAATACAGTGTTGCAGCATACGTAGACACGTATAGTGGGAAGTTGCATCCATTAGGTGCTGAGCATTATTGGCCGCCGGAACCTTTTAAGTTGGTATGTAACAAGGACTACTTGCGCAAGCTGAAAGTGCAAAAGAGAACACGTATACCGAACCAAATGGATGTTGGTGAGTCCATTTATGCGCGTAAATGTAGCATATGCTCCCAAACTGGACATGACCGTTGTAAATGTCCTTCAGGTGCTGGGCGTGGTGGGGGTAATACTGTTGCAAGTTTGTATAATGTAGCCAACTATCAACCATACCTCGAAAATTGTAGGTGGTAGCGGGATGCGCTCAGCTTGCTCTTCCCAATACGCTATCTGCTGTTGTAGCCACCTATCATACTGTTGGTTCATGTTCGAACGGTCGTCCCACTGATAGTGAGTAGGCTCCCATCCGGGCTCCCTCGATATCGGCTGAGGATGACCAAACTGTCACAGCACACGTTCCATCGCATGATACTCAACAAAATCTGAAAATATCAACGGGACAGAGGTGCTCCAAATCAACCGGTCTGCTGAGCAAATAGCCGGTAGGTGGGAAAGCAAGTCATTGCTGTATGACGCCCAGATAAACTACAAGCAGTAACAAAAAAATGAGTACGCAAAATACAACTAGATTTAAAACAACCAACTTTATGTACATATTTACCCGTCCATCCACCAACATATCTAATACGTCCCTAATAAGGGGTAGATTATGGTGGGCATCCGCCCCTCGGTAGGTCCCCCACCGGAGAATCCATCTAACAGCTAGCGGGAGAGGCGGATAGTCCTGTCCGGGTGGAAGTGCTGGTAGAGGTGGCTACAACGGCATGATACGCTGCCACGCCCAAACCTAAGATCAAATGTTGATGTAAATTTATGAGTCATTTCACAATATAGAATTTAGGGTTAATAAATAATGTATTCAAAAAAATTTTACACCTAAAGGAGTGTGAGAAAACCATAAATATCAACAGCTGGACCGACGCTCGCCCTGCACATGCTCCTATAGAGATAGGCCAGAACTGTAGCTCCCTAGCTGTAATGCTGCAGCTCATCCAGGTCCTCCAGATAGTGAAGAAATCGCATCGTCATCTTGTTCCCCGAGGTGTCGGGAAACAAGACACACATGAATAGCAGGAACAATGCCATCCGAGTATAACGAATAATCCATAACTCATCTGTCTCGTGCGTAATATCAGGATGCAAAACCGCAATCCGATCTCTAATCAGTGATAATCGCACTCGACTTCCACCCCGATCACCCTCCGGTCGCAAACCAGTCATCTGCCCCATCATATCCACCAGCTGTGCCCGGGTCATGCCTCTTTACTGGTGGGGCAATGTAAATGCGCGCCCCTCTACGCGCAGTCCATATAACACCTGGACGTCCTGCAACATGATCGTAGCCTCTCCAGTAGGTAAGTGAAATGTATGCGTCTCTGGTCACCACTGCTCTATCAAGGACGTGATGAGCGACCTGTCAAGCTGCATCCGTCCAAGCTCAAAAATAGTATACAACCCCGTATCATGTAGCATCTTTATTACACATGCGGGTGGAGGGTATGCTCCGCTATATATTCCCATAGATCATCGGGCCTCCTGGGGCGGATAGTCTGAAGCGCTAGCTGGCCCTCCCTAACATAGGATGACATATGGTCACCCTGCAGTACTAATAACTGATCCGACGAAGGTCCAGGCTGCGCAGATGTAGGAAATGCCATGTCGTATACTATAAATTAAAAAAATTTAATTATTTGTGTTAGTGTAATAAAATACATAATTAAGTATGATTTTTGAAAGTGGAGATAATAGTTGTATATGGGTTCGAGGCTTAATTTTTGACGCCCGGTACCACCAAATAATTCTTAATTATTATAAATCTCAATTCCAATATTTTTACAATTTTATTAACTTTATTAATTAAATTAAGTATAATAATTACAATTTGGAGATAATAGTTATGTATGGTTCCAGGCTTGATTTTTGACGTCCGGTACCACCAAATAATTCTTAATTATTATAAATCTCAATTCCAATATTTTTACAATTTTATTAACTTAATTAATTAAATTAAGTATAATTTTATAAATTTGATATAATAGTTGTGTAAAGGTTCCAAACTTGATTTTTGACGCCCGGTACCACCAAATAATTCTTAATTTTAATATTTTTATAATTTTATTAATTTAATAAATTAAATTAAGTATATTTTACTAATTGGAGATAATAGTTGTGTAAAGGTTCTAGGCTTGATTTTTGACGCCCGATACCAACAAATAATTCTTAATTATTATAAGCCTCAATTTAATATTTTTACAATTTTATTAACTTAAAAAATTAAATTAAGAATAATTTTACAAATTTCAAATTTGATTTATTTTCTTTATATTAAATTTTTTCTTTACAAATTTGAGGCCCGGTTCCAGGCTTAATAATCTACACTAAAAGGCTATACGCCAAAAGGCTCTACGCTAAAAGGCTCTACACTAAAATAATATTAATGATATAATCACACTAACATACCATAAATAAAATAAATCAAAAATTAATACAAATATATCATGTGACATGGTATATACTAACATATTAAATTAATACCAACAGGATATATATTAACTAAATTAATACTAACATATACTAACAGGGTATATTCTAATATATCAACAAACAAAATTAATACTAACATATACTAACATGGTATATAAAATATATAACATAAATAAAATTAACTTATGAGTTTCAACATAAAATAGATTACAATACCTCGAATTATAGGCTGTAATAGTGATTTTTTTCTCCCAAACCGTATCCAAAGATGCCTTCGAGTGGTACCTACGACTGCTACTCTTCAAGGGGACGAGTGGGACCGGATTTTTTTTTTAACAAATCGGGAGACACAGAAGGGGGGGGGGAGGGACCGAAATATTTTGTGGAACGTATTCTGGGGAAGAAGAAGGGTTCTATTATAATAGGGCAATTCGCAGTAAAGAACTGCGAAATGCAATTCGTAGTCCTTTACTGCGAAATGTCAGGAAAAATAAAAAAAAAATTAATAAACATTTCGCAGTACACAACTGCGAATTACCTTAACGCCCGTTAAGGTAATTCGCAGTTTTATACTGCGAAATAGATAGAAAAGTATTTTTCTTTTTAAAAATATTAAAAATATATTTTATGTTAAAAAAGTCATCATTTAGGTTCCGGACTCCTAAGATTTAAAACTCACAAACTCAAAATTCTGATTCACCTTTGTATCTTGATGATTCAGCATGTGCATCGAAAGAGTGGTATGCACATTTTCGATTGCAGTGTTATGTACTATTGGAGAAGAATGAAGCATGACGCAGTTTTATATTTGGACTGCATGTGTTATGCTTTCTGTTTTGCAGAGTGAACTCTTTCAAGTGTTTGATTCTTTATTGCATTCACATCTCTCACCTAGCTAGGATAGAGTAACTCTGGCTATATGTACAATTTGATACTTTTTTCATCAGAAAATATCTTCCGATTTGCAGCCTTCAGGTATGTCTCACTGGGCCTTGCTAAAAGTGATGGACCTTTTTGTACTTTTGCGGCTGCTTCTGCAGATATCGAATAAATGGTTGCGAATGATGTAAATTTTTTTGTTTTGACAGAACTTATGGCGATTGATGATATAACAACAGATGCATTGGCCCATGTAAGGGAGTTGGGAACCTAAATAGGTTATTTTTAGATTCTACCGATCCTTTTAAGTTTAAAAAAAAAAAAATGACCATTTTATATACAACGCCAGATTTTCTGGCGTTCTATATTAACGGTAACCATCGTTAATGTACAATGTCAGGTTTTCTTGCGTTGAACTTGTCGGACTGGTTCAATGCCATAATTTCTGGCATTGTACACTTTGTTATTTCTGACCCAGCATTAACACTAGTGTACAACAATTGAGACAGTACAACGCCAACTTATTTGGCGTTGTATATTAAAAAAAAAATGACCCCGTCTCTTCGTTTTCTATATAAAGAGGTTACAATCGTATAGAAATGCATTCAAATTTTCTTTTTAACTCTTCTTGCTCTATTTTTGTTAAATTCTACAGCATTTCTTCATTATGTCTGAAGAGCGTATGATAAGATCTTCATTATATTGGGAAGGTGAGGTTATGATGGAGAATAACTCTGTCGGCTACAGTTTACCTGCTAAGTGTCATGTTAAATTGCCATTGACAATGGAGTACGATACATTGATATCGTTGTTATGCAAAAAAATGAGTGTGAGGAAATGTTCCGTCATACTTAAAGTTACCGGAAGATATCCGTATTCTGTCACTCCGCAAGGGGTTGCTTTTTACTCGGAGTTTAACATCGACGATGATGAAACTTTGCGTGATTTTTTGAGGACTCCGGATGAATGTCGTGATTTTCTTGTAATCACAATGTTGGAGATGTATGTGAAGGTCGAAGACGTTCAAAAAAATGAGGTTGTGCGAAGTCGAGATAAGCCCCAGTCATCGGGTGGTTATTCTCGAACAGATTTTGCTGGACAAGTTCCGGATGAAAGAGTTATCTTTGATTTAAACTTATTACCGCATGTGAATGAGCAAGGAGAAAATAATTTATACCCTGCTTTTCATAACTCACAAGACGACTAGTAAATTTAAATTTTATTTGTGGTAATTATGTATATTTTTATTATATTGAATTTATAGTAACACTCACATATTTAATAGGGGTACCGGCGAGATATGAATTTTACAAGTAGCCTATCCGGTAGTCATCACCTAATTGATAATGTCCAACATGTAATTTTATCACATTACTGTTACAATCCATAACCACACACATTAGTTCATTCCATAAGTTAGATAACACAAATCCAAGAAGGAATTATCCTTGAGATGATAAGAAGTTAATCCGATTAATCTTAAGTGATACAAGGGTGCATAAGGGTGATTAACAAGTATTAGAAGTTAAACGAATCAAGGATGCTATAACTCGTACTTTTGGGTAAACCTATAGATGCTTAGTATACTTAGGAGGTCATGCTTTAAGGTATTTGAATCATATAATATCCGTATCATAAGTCTTGAAGTCAAACGAGTTATGAAACAAAAGTCGACAAAAGTTGTTGCAACTTAGGTTCATAGTTTTACCTAAACTTTTGGTCAAATGTTATTAAGTCTTTCTCCCAATATACTTGGAATTACGGGGTGATCTACCCACCAAATTGAAGATCTATGAGTCTAGTTTCCAACGCATTAAACGGTTTAGCAATACGACATTGGAATAGAGAGATATAGACATTTTCGTGAGACTGCACAAGCTGCTAGGTGCAAGTAGGTGAGTCGCCTACTTGGTTAAATGTCGGCCCAAAAGAGGGAATTTCGAGTCCGAAAAGGAGCCCATTAAAAGCCTTATCTTCTGCAATATATCCCTCTTTATATTTCACAAATAACCAGACCTAAAACCCTGCAAAATTCCTCCCAAAAATTATCCACAAACCCTAATTGATTTTCCCTCTCTTTCAAGTTCAAATTGGGGGTAAACACTAGAGTTTGAAGAACCAAGTTAAAGGCTGAGTTATCCAACAACAAATGTGAGTTTACTGCTATATTTCATACATTTATTCTGCTGTAAATTCATGGTAATTCGTTATATACATGTAAGAACTCACGGGACGGTGATCGGAAGCCGTGAGTTCAAGTTATTCACTTGTAGCGGACTGTTTTGTGGACTATTTTGTGTTGCTGTTGGGCTGCGTTTTTATTACTGTTTTGTGGAGTTTTGGAGGAGGCACGGTATGGAGAAACACCATATATATGTTGGGTTGTGGTCTGCTAGTTCTTCGTAATATTTTTGGGTCATTTGGTACGACTATAGTGGCCGTCATATGTATGATGTGATTAGGTTGTGTGTGGACTGTTTTGGGAGGCTCAATATGTTTATTATTGATGTTGTTTAGGCTGTTTGGTGATTGTTTTGAATGGTGTGAAGTCATACATATAGGGGAGGTGCTGTCCGTTTCATCACATAATAGGTTGTGATTGGTACATAATAGTTGCGACGCTTAAACGTTAACGATAGTGTCATTTCTCCTATTGTAGACTAAGGAGTCGTGACGTTTGCATAGCTTGAGGTTGTGGCAGTATATACAAGGTATGTGTGGCTGTCCCTTTCCTTCTTTTGCACGACTCCGACTAACATAATGTAATGAACGAGCTTCCAAAGATACTCTATTCTTAGAAGCTAAGGAGTACTTACATTGTTTCCCCTCTTATGGAACGATTGATGTTGATGTTGCTTCTCTTATTCTTATGTTATCAATCTTGTTGGTACTTCCTAATTCCTATAAGGTTCATAGTGAAGAGTTAGTCCTAATAAGTTGTACATAGGATATCGACCTTACGTCACTCCGAAAGGTCTACAAGGTGTTTCCATGAGTCGAGCATGCATTATATATATGTATCTATTTTACTCTACCGAGCCGCGCTATAGTCGGCCGGGTACGGCACCTATTGTGCAACCACTGATCAATTGGGTTTTACCGAGCTCCACGTGGCCGGGTACGATTCTACCGAGCCTTATAATGGCCGGGTATGTTTTTACCGAGCCTATTACGGCCGGGTACGATATGATGATGATGATGCCCGCAGAGGCGTATGTTTTAAAAGATTATGTATTTATACATATGTATCATATATTTCTTGTCCGTAGCCCTCAGAGGTACTAAGAAGTTACAGGTTGTATATTCTCTATCCCTGCTCACATTGCTGTTCATATTTATGGTTCTCTGCCTTACATACTCAGTACTTTATTCGTACCGACGTCCTTTTATTTGTGGACGCTGCATGTCGTGCTGCAGGTCCTGATAGACAGGCAGGTGTAGCTCCCCCATCACAGTAGGTTGTCCAGTTCAGCGGTGATTGGCGAGATCCCTTCTCCGGACTTGCCTTGGTCTTGGTATGCATTTTTTTTATAGATATTATGGGTATGTCGGGGCCCTGTTCCGGCTATGTTGCAGCACTTATGTTCCTTTAGAGGCTCATAGACAAGTGTCGACTCATGTATAGTTTGGTATGCCTTGTCGGCTGGTTTTTGTTGTATAGTTTTTCATTTTAGCGTGGTAGCTTGTACCATATGTATATAGTTTCTTGATTGTCTGGTCATCCCATGTTATGTAGGTTCATGCAATCATATTTTATTGTTGGTTGTTCATGATCCATGTCTACCATTTATATTGGTCTCGTCAGCCTAAAAGATAATAAAGAAGGTTAGATAAAATGTACGTTGGTGCTCGGCAAGTATGGTCGGGTGTTAGTCATGGTCCTCCAGTTTGGATCGTGACAAACTTGGTATCAGAGCAAGTCTGTCCTAGGGATTGTCTATGAGCCATGTCTAGTAGAGTCTTGATTATGGATGTGTAGCGCGCCGCATTTATAATCAGGAGGCTACATGACATCTAGGGTTGTTACCATCTTCCTGAATCTAGATCGTGCATAGAGTTGAGTCATAAGTGTTCGTCTCTAATATTCACCTTGTTTTCTTTCAGCGATGCCTTCGACTAGGAAACAAGCAATTAGTAGACGGCTTGATAGAGCTGCGGGAGAGGGTACCTGTCAGGTGCCCCAAGCCAGAGCAGGCCAAAGTGAGGCTCGGAGTGAGATGCCGTCTCATACCTCATCTACTCCGTCTCCTCCAGAGGATATTAGGTGGCACCCAGCACCTCCAGCTCCTCCGTCTGGCACTACAGACCAGGATATGCGGAGTGCTTTGCAGTTATTGACTAGCTTGGTAGCTGCTCAGGCTCAGAGGCAGAATACAAGTGCTGCTGATAAACCAATTAGTACAAGAGTTCGTGATTTTATTAATTTAGACCCTCCAGTGTTTACCGGATCAGACCCCAAGGAGGATCCGCAGACTTTTATTGACCGGGTTCATCGTACACTACGGGTTATGCATGTTAGTGATACAGAGGCAGTAGAGTTGGCTTCTTATCGGCTACGGGATTTAGCGGTTCTTTGGTATGATAATTGGGAGAGATCCAGGGGTCCGAACGCTCCTCCAGCTGTGTGGAAGGATTTTTCTGAGGCCTTTCTTCGTCACTATTTGCCGGTTGAGATACGACGAGCTAGAGCTGATAAGTTCTTGAACCTTAGACAAGGTAATTTAAGTGTGCGAGAGTATAGCATACAGTTTGATTCTTTAGCAAGGTATGCTCCCCACATGGTGGCCGAGATGAGTGATAGGGTGCATTTCTTCGTGAACGGATTGGGACCCCATCTGATAAATGAGTGTATGACAGCCTCCTTGGTAGAAGGAATGGATATTTCCCGTATTCAAGCTTATGCTCAGACCCTAGAGGATCGTAAGCGCCAACAGAGGGCAGATAGGGAGCAAGATAGGGTCCAGCATAAGAGGGCGAGATTTGCAAGGTATTCTGATGACTTCAGAGGCAGCGCCAGGCCCCAGTCTTCGAGGAGTTCGGCGCCATCTGTAGCTAGTGCTCCTCCACAGTTTCAGAGGCCTCGATATGATCGATCCTATTCTGGTCCAGGTCAGAGTTCGCAGGCATCTGGATCGCAACATCACAGGGATACTAGTCAGACAAAAACCCCAACACCACGTTGTGATCAGTGTGGCAAGGCCCACTTTGGACTGTACCGTCGAGGTTCTGATGCGTGTTATTCTTGCGGACAGCCTGGCCATATGATGAGGGATTGTCCTAACATGGGAGGTGATGGTATGGCTCAGCCGACTAGATCTGTGTCTGGTTCTTCCTCATCAGTTCGACCTCCAGCACGGGGTTTTCAGCAGTCGACGGGTCGTGGTAGAGGTAGAGGTGCAGGGCCGAGTTCGAGTGGTGCTCAAAATCGAACATATGCTCTAGTAGGTCGACAGGATCTCGAGTCGTCTCCAGATGTTGTTACAGGTATATTATCTGTGTTTTCTTATGATGTATATGCGTTGATTGATCCGGGATCTACATTATCATATGTTACACCCTTTGTGGCTAATAAGTTTGGCATTGAACCCGAATTGATAAGTAAACCCCTTGCGGTATCTACTCCAATAGGAGATTCTATGATTGCTAGAAGGGTATATAGAGGTTGCACTATGATGATTTGTAGTCGTCAAACCTCGCCAGATTTATTTGAGTTAGAAATGGTTGATTTTGATGTGATACTGGGAATGGACTGGTTGGCCTCATGCTATGCAAATGTTGACTGTCGTATGAAGATGGCTAAGTTTCAATTTCCTGGTGAACCCGTCATTGAATGGAAGGGGAACATTGCTACATCGAAAGGTAGGTTTATTTCCTATCTTAAGGCAAGGAAAATGATCTCAAAAGGTTACATTTATCATCTTGTTCGCGTTAGGGATGCTGAGGCGAAGCTGCCTACTCTACAATCTATCCCTGTGGTCAATGCATTTCCAGATGTTTTCCCAAATGAACTCCCAGGCCTTCCTCCAGAAAGGGAGATTGAGTTTAGCATTGATGTGTTGCCTGACACTCAACCGATCTCTATCCCTCCATATAGAATGGCCCCGGCAGAGCTGCGAGAGTTGAAGGCGCAGTTAAAGGACTTGCTGGATAAGGGCTTCATTAGGCCTATCACTTCACCTTGGGGTGCTCCAATCCTATTTGTGCGGAAGAAAGATGGGTCATTACGGATGTGTATCGATTATCGGCAGTTGAATAAATTTACTATAAAGAACAAGTATCCACTTCCAAGAATTGACGACCTGTTTGACCAACTCCAGGGTGCCAAGTATTTCTCCAAGATTGACTTACGTTCAGTGTATCATCAGGTGAGGGTTAAGGAGAAGGATATTCCAAAGACGGCCTTACGGACAAGATATGGACACTTTGAGTTCTTGGTGATGTCGTTCGGGCTAACAAATGCCCCAGCAGCTTTTATGGATCTCATGAATACTGTATCGAGGCCCTATCTTGATGTGTTCGTGATTGTATTCATTGATGACATTCTGGTGTATTCTCGTTCGGATGAGGAACATGCGAGCCACTTGCGGATAGTATTACAGATGCTTCAGGATCGTAAGTTATATGCTAAGCTCGCCAAATGTGAATTCTGGCTGAACTCGGTAGCATTCCTTGGCCATGTGATATCTGACGAGGGTATTAGTGTCGACACTCAGAAGATTGATGCAGTAAAGAATTGGCCGAGACCTACAACACCATCAGAAGTCCGTAGCTTCCTGGGGCTAGCAGGATATTATAGGCGGTTTGTAGAAGGGTTTTCCTCTATATCGGCACCATTGACTAAGTTAACACAGAAAGCTACCAAGTTCCAGTGGTCTAACACTTGTGAACGTAGTTTTCAGGAGCTGAAGGAGCGATTGACATCCGCACCGGTGCTCACTCTCCCTGAAGGAACAGAAGGATATGTGGTATATTGTGATGCCTCAGGTATAGGTTTGGGGTGCGTGTTGATGCAGCATGGGAAGGTGATTTCATATGCATCAAGACAATTGAAGAAGCATGAAAAGAATTATCCAACCCATGATTTGGAATTGGTTGCAGTAATATATGCTTTGAAGATATGGCGGCACTACTTATACGGCGTCCATGTTGACATCTACACAGATCACAAGAGTCTACAATACATCTTCAAGCAGAAAGAGTTGAATTTGAGGCGGCGTAGGTGGCTTGAATTACTGAAGGACTACGACGTCGAGATATTGTATCATCCCGGTAAAGCCAATGTTGTGGCGGATGCTCTCAGCCGTAAGTCAATGGGAAGCTTAGTACATATTGATGCAGGTAGATGGGGGTTGACTAAAGAGCTTCATAATCAGCTAGCCAATATGAGAATCAGATTGTTAGACTCTGATGACGGAAGTGTTACTGTACAGAATACATCAGAATCATCTTTGGTAGCCGAGGTAAAAGCACGGCAAAATGAAGATCCTATCTTACTACGATTGAGAGAGAACATTCAGCAGTGTAAAATTACGGCTTTTGAGATCGGAGGAAATGGGGCACTGAGATATTAGGGCCGATTATGTGTGCCGAATATAGCAGGGTTGCGAGAAAAGATTATGAATGAAATTCATCAATCCCGATATTCTATCCATCCCGGCTCAACAAAGATGTATCATGATGTCAAGGAGCAGTATTGGTGGGATAACATGAAAAAGTCTATTGCAGAATTTGTAGCCCAGTGTCCCAATTGTCAACAAGTAAAGATAGAACATCAGAAACCCGGTGGATTGCTTCAGAATATAGAAATTCCGACCTGGAAATGGGAGGTGATTAATATGGACTTCGTTATTGGATTACCTCGATCTTATCATAAGTTTGACTCTATCTGGGTGATAGTTGATCGACTTACAAAATGTGCTCATTTTCTGCCAGTTAAGACAACTTACTCGGCTGAAGATTATGCGAAGTTGTATATCAAGGAGATTGTTAGGCTTCATGGTGTGCCGGTATCTATTATATCAGATCGAGGAGCTCAATTTACGGCTAACTTTTGGAGGTCTTTTCAGAAAGGTTTAGGCACACAGGTGAATCTCAGCACTGCATTTCATCCGCAGACTGACGGACAGGCTGAACGTACCATTCGGACATTGGAAGATATGCTACGAGCATGTGTTCTAGATTTTAAGGGAAAATGGGATGACCATCTTCCACTCATAGAATTTTCCTACAATAATAGCTACCATTCCAGTATTAAAATGGCCCCATATGAGGCACTATATGGGAGGAGATGTAGATCACCAGTTGGATGGTTCGAAGTCGGTGAAACGGAATTATATGGGCCAAATTTTATTCACCAAGCCATTGAGAAGGTGAAAGTGATACAGGAACGATTGAGGACGGCACAAAGCAGGCAAAAGTCTTATTTCGATGTCCGACGTCGTGATCTAGAGTTTGAGGTTGGTGATTGGGTTTTCTTGAGGATTTCACCAATGAAGGGTGTTATGCGTTTTGGGAAGAAAGGTAAGCTGAGTCTAAGGTATATCGGTCCGTATAAAATTCTTCAACGAATTGGACAAGTTGCTTATGAGTTAGAATTGCCATCCGAATTAGAATTTGTCCACCCGGTATTCCATGTATCTATGTTGAGGAAATGTATTGGTGACCCTTCTTGAGTTGTCCCTATCCAAGATGTTCAAGTTACAGAGGATCTATCATATGAAGAAGTGCCAGTGGCTATATTAGATCGACAAGTCCGCAAGCCGAGAACAAAAGATGTAGCTTCCATCAAAGTATTGTGGAGGAACAAGAATATGAAAGAAATAACATGGGAAGCGGAAGAAGAGATGAAGTCTAAATACCCTTACCTATTGCAGAATGATGATAACAAGGATGTTGGTGGAACGCAAGATACATTATAAAGGTGAAATGGCTTTATGAGGTAAGCAATAACTTGAGAACTCTCTTCCTTAATAGAAAGTGGTGATATGTAAATAATGTCCATGTCCATAATGCTTTGTGTAGCCTTGTGTGGTCATACTTTGAGCTTCACTGCTTGCAAATCTTGCTAGTGACCATTTTATAGGGGAAAATTCACCAAATATTTCCGTTGGAATCCACGATGATTTGGACTCCCCATAAACCCTTACATTCGAGGACGAATGTTCCTAAGGGGGGAGGGTGTTACAACCCATAACCACACACATTAGTTCATTCCATAAGTTAGATAACACAAATCCAAGAAGGAATTATCCTTGAGATGATAAGAAGTTAATCCGATTAATCTTAAGTGATACAAGGGTGCATAAGGGTGATTAACAAGTATTAGAAGTTAAACGAATCAAGGATGCTATAACTCGTACTTTTGGGTAAACCTATAGATGCTTAGTATACTTAGGAGGTCATGCTTTAAGGTATTTGAATCATATAATATCCGTATCATAAGTCTTGAAGTCAAACGAGTTATGAAACAAAAGTCGACAAAAGTTGTTGCAACTTAGGTTCATAGTTTTACCTAAACTTTAGGTCAAATGTTATTAAGTCTTTCTCCCAATATACTTGGAATTACGGGGTGATCTACCCACCAAATTGAAGATCTATGAGTCTAGTTTCCAATTCATTAAACGGTTTAGCAATACGACATTGGAATAGAGAGATATAGACATTTTCGTGAGACTGCACAAGCTGCTAGGTGCAAGTAGGTGAGTCAGCTACTTGGTTAAATGTCGGCCCAAAAGAGGGAATTTCGGGTCAGAAAAGGAGCCCATTAAAAGGCTTATCTTCTGCAATATATCCCTCTTTATATTTCACAAATAACCAGACCTAAAACCCTGCAAAACTCCTCCCAAAAATTATCCACAAACCCTAATTGATTTTCCCTCTCTTTCAAGTTCAAATTGGGGGTAAACACTAGAGTTTGAAGAACCAAGTTAAAGGCTGAGTTATCCAACAACAAAGGTGAGTTTACTGCTATATTTCATACATTTATTCTGCTGTAAATTCATGGTAATTCGTTATATACATGTAAGAACTCACGGGACGGTGATCGGAAGCCGTGAGTTCAAGTTATTCACTTGTAGCGGACTGTTTTGTGTTGCTGTTGGGCTGCGTTTTTATTACTGTTTTGTGGAGTTTTGGAGGAGGCACGGTGCGGAGAAACACCATATATATGTTGGGTTGTGGTCTGCTAGTTCTTCGTAATATTTTTGGGTTATTTGGTACGACTATAGTGGCCGTCATATGTATGATGTGATTAGGTTGTGTGTGGACTGTTTTGGGAGGCTCAATATGTTTATTATTGATGTTGTTTAGGCTGTTTGGTGATTGTTTTGAATGGTGTGAAGTCATACATATAGGGGAGGTGCTGTCCGTTTCATCACAAAATAGGTTGTGATTGGTACATAATAGTTGCGACGCTTAAACGTTAACGATAGTGTCATTTCTCCTATTGTAGACTAAGGAGTCGTGACGTTTGCATAGCTTGAGGTTGTGGCGGTATATACAAGGTATGTGTGGCTATCCCTTTCCTTCTTTTGCACGACTCCGACTAACATAATGTAATGAACGAGCTTCCAAAGATACTCTATTCTTAGAAGCTAAGGAGTACTTACATTGTTTCCCCTCTTATGGAACGATTGATGTTGATGTTGCTTCTCTTATTCTTATGTTATCAATCTTGTTGGTACTTTCTAATTCCTATAAGGTTCATAGTGAAGAGTTAGTCCTAATAAGTTGTACATAGGATACCGACCTTACGTCACTCCGAAAGGTCTACAAGGTGTTTCCATGAGTCGAGCATGCATTATATATATGTATCTATTTTACTCTACCGAGCCGCGCTATAGTCGGCCGGGTACGGCACCTATTGTGCAACCACTGATCAGTTGGGTTTTACCGAGCTCCACGTGGCCGGGTACGATTCTACCGAGCCTTATAATGGCCGGGTATGTTTTTACCGAGCCTATTACGGCCGGGTACGATATGATGATGATGATGCCCACAGAGGCGTATGTTTCAAAAGATTATGTATTTATACATATGTATCATGTATTTCATGTCAGTAGCCCTCAGAGGTACTCAGATGTTACAGGTTGTATATTCTCTATCCCTGCTCACATTGCTGTTCATATTTATTGTTCTCTGCCTTACATACTCAGTACTTTATTCGTATTGACGTCCTTTTATTTGTGGACGCTGCATGTCGTGCTGCAGGTCCTGATAGATAGGCAGGTGTAGCTCCCCCATCACAGTAGGTTGTCTAGTTCAGCGGTGATTGGCGAGATCCCTTCTCCGGACTTGCCTTGGTCTTGGTATGCATTTTTGTTATAGACATTATGGGTATGTCGGGGCCCTGTTCCAGCTATGTTGCAGCACTTATGTTCCTTTAGAGGCTCATAGACAAGTGTCGACTCATGTATAGTTTGGTATGCCTTGTCGGCTGGTTTTTGTTGTATAGTCTTTCATTTTAGCGTGGTAGCTTGTACCATATGTATATAGTTTCTTGATTGTCCGGTCATCCCATGTTATGTAGGTTCATGCAATCATATTTTATTGTTGGTTGTTCATGATCCATGTCTACCATTTATATTGGTCTCGTCGGCCTAAAAGATAATAAAGAAGGTTAGATAAAATGTACGTTGGTGCTCGGCAAGTATGGTCGGGTGTTAGTCATGGTCCTCCAGTTTGGATCGTGACAATTACGACTTGTAAGTGAAGTAGTTTATGTAAATTATGGAAATCATTTATTAATTTATTAGCTTATATTTTTGTTGATTGTGCAGTGAAAACGAGCAAGTTGAACTCACTTTATTGCCCAAAAATGATGTATTACATCGGGACCTGGCAGATGCACAGAGCGAGGAACATAATAGTGATTACGATAATAATGCAGATGAATCCGATGATGAGACACCCTTTGATCGTGAGGATGGTGATGCTAAGGATAATGAGGAAGAACCTGATTTGAAGAGAGACCCCCAAGACGAAGAGTGTATGAGTGTGAAGTGCTGTTTCATTCAAGAGAGATTTCTTACATTGATAATTTTCCAACTATGCCGGATGTGGAACCTCTCACAAGGAATTTTGATAAAATTCGGACAGCAATATGGGATGAATCTAGACCAACGGTGCTTGCAAAGGGGATGCGTTTTCCTCATAAAGTGCGCCTAACCAGGGCTTGTAAAATGCACAACGTAAAAGAATGTCATGAGATGCAGGTAGCGGAGTCCAGTCCAACAGTATACAATGTTATTTGCCGCAGGTGGTTTTGGCCATGTGCGTGCGACAAAGAAGAAGACAGGTATGTGGAAAGTGGGTAAATACATTTCCACCCACATATGCGAAATGGACACATTCAACGGGAATCACTTCAACTTAGATATTGACTTAGATTTATCTTGTTCTTATTCCACACGTTGAACAATCCATAAGGTATAAAATCAAAGAGTGCATTACATCCAGCAGGAATATGGCCATACCATAACTAAAAGAAAGGCATTTCTCGGGCACAAACGAGCGTTTGAAATAGTGTATGGTTACTGGGATAAGTCATTTGCAGATCTGCCTAGGTACATGGCTGCACTGCAACATTTCAACCCCGGGACGGTTATTGAGTGGAAGCTTGAGCGAAGTGTAGGTAAACTAGAATATATATTCAATTACGTGTTCTGGGCGTTTAAATCAGCAATTGATGATTTTTTGCATTGTCGCCCTATATTATCCATAGACGGCACTCATGTCTATGGAAAGTACGATATCAAGCTATTAATAGCTGTGGCAGTAGATGCTAATGGACAGATATTTCCTCTAGCTTTTGCTATTTGTGCCAATGAAAGCCAAGAGACCTGGACGCTGTTTTTGAACCACTTGAAAGAGCACGTTGTGAAACAACGTTCCGGTATCTGTCTAATATATGATCGGCATGGTGGTATCTTAAGTTTTATGGAGAATGTGCCTGCATGGCAAGAACCTTATGCCTACCATCGTTACTGTGTTAGGCCTTTGAAAGCCAATTTCCAGAAGGCATATCCCAATAAGGATCTGCATGATTTGATGTGCATGGCAGCAACAGATCACCAATAACATAAATTCTGGAGGCACATGGAATATATCAGGCAACAAGACGAGGCAACCTATCGTTGGTTAATGCGACATGACCCTGAAAAGTGGAATTTGCATGCGGATAGTGTCAAACGATGGGGAACTTTGACTACAAATGTGCCAGAGTCTTTCAACAGGTTATAGAAGTCGGCAAGAGGGATTGCCTGTCACAACCATGATGCGGATGTCGTTCAAGCAGATGGCAGAGAGGTTTGTTGAAAGATCTGCGGCTACAACATTATTGATGGAAAGTGATGTTGAATTTATGCATGTGCCAGTGGAGAGATTTGAGAAATACATACGATGAGCACATTGGCATTCATATTTGCAGTATGCTAATGATAGAAATGTTTTTGAAGTTCGCACCGCTATCCATCAAAATCGGGGTAATAATGTGCATACTGCGAATGAAGCTGCAAGGTTATGCTCTTGTGAAAAATGGTCCATCTACCACATGCCTTGCTCACATGTCATCAAGTGCTTTCAACATGTTGGTTTAGGTGCAACAAACTATGTTGATCAACAATATAGCATTTTCAAGTACCTAAACACATATAGTAGTTAGTTGCAACCTTTGGGCACTGAGCATCATTGGCCTCCTGCACCATTTAAAATGGTGTGTAACAAGTCCTATTTGCGTAAAATAAAGGTAAAGAAGAGAACGCGTATACGGAACAAAATGGATGCTAGTGATATCATTTATGCGCGAAAATGTGATATATGCTCGCAAACTGGACACGACCGTAGAAAATATCCTTTGGGTGGCAATAGTAATCAAGCTCGGGGTGGGTGTTCTTCTAGTGTACCTAACTACCTATGAATTGTAATAATTAGTTATTATGTGTATGTTGGTTGATTTATGAAATAAAATTATGTTTGATTACTATCTAGCCAATTACCAATCTTGTTTTTCACCTTTTTTTTGTTTTTCTTTGCTTTTACTTCTGTTCCATATGTAAATGTAACACGAATTTCATTAAAGTAATATATGTGTTGTCTTGTAGAACTAAAAAAGCTGATCGGATGACATAAAGTAGACCTATCAATGTCATAATATTTAAAACGTAAAATACAACACCATCATTCCTGGCGTTGCATGTGATATCTTGTCGAACTGAAAAAGCTGGCCGGATGACATAAAGTGGAATTGTCAATATTATAATATTTAACACGCAAAATACAACACCATCATACCTGGTATTGTGCGTGTGATGTCTTGTCGAACTGAAAAAGCTGGCCGGATGACATAAAGTGGAATTGTCAACATCATAATATTAAATGCGCAAAATACAACGCCATCAAATCTGGCGTTTTGTGTGTGTTCACTCACCTATAAATAACAGGCTCATTGTGGTCATTTTCTGTGCTAAAAAATTTAGTAAACGCGAATATTTCTTTCAAATTGGATATTTTTTAACTAAAAGTAAATGGCTCAACCCCGTACACCAGTGTGTTACTGTGGAAAAGCTTATGCGCTGCAAATTTGTTGGGAAGGTCGTGGTGTTGGACGTGGCTACTGGATGTGTATGAACCAGTTGTACAAGGTCCCCGACGAACCTATGTGTGAGTCTGATGAATGGGCTAATGAACAATGTTACCAAGAATGCTACAGAGAACGAATGCTAAGTCTTCATAATATGTAGTTAACCCAAGAAGATCAATAAAGCCGAAGCAATAGATTAATGGAAGAAAAGAGGGAGGAGCTGAGGGAGGTAAAAGATATAAAATGGAGAGCAGAATGGAATTATGTAGCACTGAAGGAACAAAGAATAAAAAATAAATAGGAAATTGCGGAGCTGAAGGCGAGAGTGAAAGAGTTAGAAGACGAAAAAGAACAACTGGAAGAACGATTTAAGTGGTTAGAACGCAGAATAAATGGAAGCCGGGAATAAACAATTCCTACTATGTGTTTAGTTTATTTTATGTTTGTCTTTCTGATTTACTCATGTTTAAGTGATATTTAAGTTTAAGTGGAAGAGTATGTTTGTGTTTGTGTTGTACTAATTTAAGTTTAAGTGGAAGATTATGTTTGTGTTCGTGTTGTACTAATTTAAGTTTAAGTGTCATTTAAGTTTAAGTCCTTGTGTTGTTATACGAAACAATAAAACAAATGGAGCACTAAAAAAAGTAATGAAGATATTCAATTAAATATTATTGTTACAAAAAATTATTTACAACAAATACACAAAAAGGAAGGCCGACCCAGTCAAGTCCCGCATCCGGTGTGTCTCAATGTAGCCGTCGGCCTGTGGCCCATTCCCGCCCGTCCAGGTACGCTATCAGGATCATCATCATCAAATTTTCTCCTTATAGCTGGATGCGGCGCATGATGACATGCAAGGGTGGTGCTGTCAGGTCCATAGAAGGCTACATAATAAAATAAAAATTAGTTTAGAAAATCACATAATAATTTACAACAATTTATATTATCTTACTATAATAGCATCTGGATCCTGAATGTAGTCATCGTCGCATCGTCAACTGAAGCCTAAAAAAGGAGCTTAATATAATGTAAAAAATAAAATAAGTTATAGTTAAAACAAATTCAAATTCAAAACTAATAAACTCATACCTGCGCATGGGAAAAGCTCCCATAACTCAGTCGGCGGCCACTAAATAAATCTCGAGTTGGTCGACCCTCATCAGTGGTAAATAGGCCAGGGAAATATGTATCCCAATCCACTGCTTGAAAATCAGAGCCCGTGATCAATAATTGACCCGATGGGGTCATCTGTAAAGGGCCTGGAGTGTCATAAAAACCAAGGATGTAAGACGGCATGTTCGTCTCATGCATGCCACCTGTCATATCAGCAGCAACATCATCATCAGAAGTATCACCGGCCCCCTGTTGAATACCACCTCCTCGGGCAGTCACTATACTATTAACCACAATAATTGGACATGTATCAGGTTTACACGAAGTCATAAAGGAAACTCACAGTCAAGAAGTATCAAAACAGTAAGGAAGACAATCAATTCAGTTAAGGCAATTAAGGGTCAAGTAACACGTACGAATAAGAGGAAAGTGATAACATCATATGGAGCATATAGAGGCAATTTAAGCAATTAGGAAACTCAACCATAACGGAATACTTTTCACATAATGAACATAAGGACCTAATAACCCTAGAGGCAAATTTCCCACAAATAAGTCCGAGCACGCGCTCGTCACCTCACATGCATGGACTACAATTAGCATAGAAGACTCAAATCCTAAGGGGAAGTCCCCCACATAATGTTAGGTAAGATACTTACCTCAATCCAACCAATTAAATACTCAATTTAGCTTTTTCTTTACCAATTCATCAATGCTCGGCTCAATCTATCCAAAAACGACTTGAATACATCAAACAATGCAGGAGAAAACAATTTCAGTTGAGTTCTTATACAATTTGCAAAAAGTTAACAAAAGTCAACTCCTTGGGACCGCACCTCGAAATCAGATAAAATTTTCAAAAATCAACACCTATTCCGCTATGATTTTACCATACAGGAATTATCTAATTCTGATACCATTTCGTTATTCAAATCACCATTTTATATTTTTGAAATATTTCACAAATATTTTCAAATTTTCCTTTAGATTCTCATGAATTTGATGCTAAATCCAAGATATAATCATAAAATGTAGTTGCAAATTAATTAGAGACACTTACCCAATAATTTGGAGATGTTTAGGTCCTTGGAAAATCGCCCATGAAGGTTTAGGGTTTGAGAGTATCTCGTAAAAAATCTCACTTAACAAGCCTAAGATGTCGCATTTGTGACCCAGGGTTCGCATTTGCGAACCCCTCGTAATTACAGAAAACCCAGGGCTGGAAAAATTTGAGACAAAATTCTCATATTTTCGAACAGGGCATTGAAAATGCGATAAAATGTTCTCATTTGCGATCACACCAGAACCAACAATTTTTTCTGACACGAAAATGAGCATAACTTCCTCATACGAGGTCCAAGTTGGATGATTCTTTTTCCTATGGCTCCGTAATTTCGATACGGATCTAATGGTGTAAATAAAACTGAATTAGGATCTTATTTTCTAAATGTGGTATTATTGTTGCTTGAAGAAACGACGATGAAGCATTCAAAAACAAGCGCAACATACCCTGAACTTATTCGAAACTCATCCAAGTCCCCGGGGCACCAAACCAAACATGCACGCAAGTCTAAAAATATCATACGGACTTGCTCGTGTAATAAAATCATCAAAATAACCTAAACAACTATGAATTTAACCTCAAAACTCACGATTTTCTAATTTTTCAATCGGACGTCCAAATCACGTCAAATAAATTTCGGTTTTCACCAAATTTTACATATAGGACTTAAATATCATAACAAACTTGTACCGGGCCCCAGAACCAAAATACGACCCCGATTCCAATGAGTTCAAACATTAATTCATTTCTTTATTTTCTTTAAAAAATAGCACAATAATTTTCTTCAAAAATTGTTTTCTAAGGCTAGGGGCCTCAGAATTCAATTTTGGGCATACGCTCAAGTCCCATATTATGGACCTCCCGGGATCGTTGGAACACAAATCCAAGTCCATTTACCAAAATGTTGACCAAAGTCAACTAAACACCAAATTTTAACATTAAAAATTACTATTTTCTTTCTTCATATTCACGTAAAAGCTTTTCGGTTTTACGCCCGGATTGCGCACGCAAGTCGATTCACATAATGTGAAGCTTCCCTGACCTCAAAATGCCAAACCAAATGAAATTGTTCAAATCGACCAGTCGGGTCGTTACAGAAGGAGAGTTTATAATTTAATAGGAAAATACAGTATAATATTGCGCTTTACTAAAATGCAGTATTATACTACATTTTTCTTTAATGATTAAATTTTTGTTAAACTAAAATGCAATATAATGCTGCATTTTAGTTAGAAACATAACTTTTTTTAACTATATAAAAGTATTACAAATCCAAAAAGTCATTATTTAGGTTCCGGACCCGTATTTATGGTTCTAACTCTGCAATATATTGATGTTTCTAGACAAAACTTTGCAAGTGTACGAAGTTATCAAGACAATAATTAGACACAACTAGATAGGAAAAAAAATAGAAATTTACTATACAATAATCTTCCACTTGCCATAGTGGGATCCCCTTTTCAAACTAGTTCCAAAGCTGTTGACAACCCGTTATGTGGGCGCCAACTCCAAGCATGCCTTACATGGGAGTCCGGAACCTACATAAGTTCCTTTTGGACTTAAATTATTTTTAGGTTTTAAAAAAAAATTATTATATATACAACGCCAGAAAATCTAGCGTTGTATTTTAACAGTAAATGAACTGTTAAAATACAATGCCAGGTTTTCTAGCGTTGTACGTGTCAGACCTGGTTCAACGCTATAATTTCTGGTGTTGTACACTTTGTTATAACTTTCCCCCTTCTTCTTCACCCATCGTCTTCCTCATTCCTTCCTCCATTTTTTTAAGTTTGGTCCCCCCTCCCCCCCAAATCTATCCGAATTTATTTAAAAAAAAATTTGGGTCCCCCCGACATATAATAGTTAAAGCACATGGGTCCCACACTCGAGTGAAGTTTGTTGGTGTTGTTGATTTACGGTTTTGGAGTAAAAATTTCCATCTTTTTGATTTGTGAAAAATCTAAATCGAGGTATTTCGTTTACAATAATGCATATTATTATTATTTGATTTGTATGTGTTTAATTGGTTTGTGTTTTTTCCCGAAATTTGTATGTTTAATTTATCCGGATTAGTATGTTAATATATGTGCTTTCATGTTAATATTCTGTTTATATATATTTTTTATTTTAGATTTTGTTTAGCGTAGTAAAATGTAGACCTTTTTAGCGTATTAAAACGTAGACCCTTTTAGGCTAGTACAATTTAGAGCCTTGTAGCGTAGTAATGTGTAGTATTTAGCTTGGAATTTTGATCTTCAAAATATGGAGCGCAAAACTTTTAAATATTATACAATTAAGTTATTAAAAAATATCGAGCCCGGGACCTCAAAAATATCGAGTCCGGGACCCATATATAAGTAATTTGTACAATTAAATTATTAAAAATATGAATTTAAATAAAAAATACATAACTATTAATAATAGTTTGGTGCCGCCGGGCCTCCAAAATGTCGAGCCCGGGACCCATATGTAAGTAATTTGAATAATTAAAAATATAAATTTAAATTATAAAAAATACATAACTATTAATAATAGTTTGGTACCGCTGGACCTCAAAAATATCGAGTCTGGGACCCATATGTAAGTAATTTGTACCATTAAATTATTAAAAATATAAATTTAAATTATAAAAAAATACATAACTATTAATAATAGTTTGGTGCCACTGGGCATCAAAAATATCTAGCCCAGAACTCAAACGTAAGTAATTTGTACAATTAAATTATGAAAAATATGAATTTAAATTATAAAAAATACATAACTATTAGTGATAGTTTGGTGCCATTGTGCCTCAAAAATATCTAGCCTGAAACTCATACGTAAGTAATTTGTACAATTAAATTATTAAAAATATGAATTTAAATTTTAAAAAAATACAAAACTACTAATGATAATTTGTACAATTAAGTTATTAAAAAGTATAATTTTATAGTTGATGAGAAGGATGCGCCCATACATCTTGGACCTCGGACGTCGGATATATTAGGCCTATAGCCCCATCATCGATCAGAGTATATCCGGGATGGACAGTTGCTGACACAAACTTTCCGGGCTAGGAGAGTGGATGTATTATGGGATTTTTTGAGTGATCGCGTTCTACATCCTCGAGTGGTCCATCACCTGGAGGAGATGAGATTTTATAGGATTATTCAGATTGGACGGATACAGCTGGACTATACTTTGATCACGGCCACGATTGAACGGTGGCGACCGGAGACGCACACTTTCCACTTGCCCATTGGCGAGGCCACCATTACACTACAGGACATAAGGATTTTGTATGGCGTGTCAGCCGATGGCTTGTCTGTTCTATTCCCTACGAACATGAGGCATTATCCGCAGGAGTCGTATTGGGATATGCTGCACATGCTCACAGGTTTGAGGCCGGATCCCGAGGATCCCAGGGCTGGGATCAGTCGCACCGTTATCCCACATTAGACAACACCTAGAGCAGCTCCACGATACTATCACAGACTAGTCAGAGGAGACAGATGTACTGCGCTATACTAGGTTGTTGCTGCTCCTTCTATTTGGGGGATCTTGTTCCCGAACACTTCGGGGAACCTAGTCAGCCTTTGATTTCTCCATCATATTACCCGGTTTGAGGATACAGCCACCTACAACTGGGTTGGTATTGTCCTCGCATTTTTGTACAGGCAGATGTGCCGGCTACCATGGGCACACAGAGAGACCTTTGTGGCTTCCTGCCGCTTCTACATGTGAGAACATATTCAATGAAAATGTCTGTTAGTTACAAATACTTAGCTATAGTTTATATCACACTATACAACAACTTTCTATGTTATATTTGGGTATGAGAGCGATTTCTGCAGCTTAGGCCACCTCTACCACAACTACCAGCTGATGTAGACATTCCATATCTGCCTTTAGCTTGTAGGTGGGTTATGCGGCGTAGACTTTCACGGGCGTATGATGCCCATCATATCTCCCCGGCATTAGGGATGTGTTGGACTTCCTCGAGGCTTTCACTAAAGGCTTTCATGCTTTTAATATAATATAAATGAGGGAATGAAGAAGGTGAGGGTGGCGATTAGGGTTAGTGGGGGGGGGGGGGTTTAATTCATGTCTTGTCAAATATGGGGGTTTCAGTGTTTAAGGAAAAATGGGAAAAGGAAAACGACGTCATTTTGGTTTATTAAGAGATTGTGCTGAAATTATTTGTTGGCCCAATTCGAAATAGAGCCAAACAAACTCCTTATTTTCTTTCTTTGTTTTCTCTGATTTTAAATTCTAAACAAGTAAATTTAATCCTCATTCAAATCTAATATGAAAAATTAAATCTACTTACCAATTTTCTAAAGAAATACAATTTAATTAACTTAATACTAATGAAACAAAATAATTAATTGAAAACTAAAAGCTAAAACTGCGAAAATAATCATTGTATTTTTGTGATTTTCGTTTGATAATGCAACTAGCACACTAAATGAAAGATAAAAATATTTTTGATGATTTTTTATGATTTAAAACATTTCTAAATATGCATGGACATCGTGAATGAATGCAAAACAAATAAAAAAAATTATTAAAATTCTATAAAGGTAATTAAAATTATTTTAGACTATTTTTAGGAGTAAATTCCTATGTGAGACAAAAATTAAGTGGTCACCAGGAAGTGGTCAAACACATCGTAGCTTAGAAATCATTGAAAAATACAAAAAGACCATATGTATATTTTACAGTGAGTGAAGAGCGGTTCGTCCTGTTGGCATATGTTTCTCTTAAAATTCAGCTTTACTATGTTAAACCTAGTCCCAAACATAAAGATACTATTCTTATAATTTTCTCTAAAATGAATAGATCAATCGAACAAATTGTTAGACGCACTGCCTATTTACATGAATAACGTTAAATCAGCGAAATGAGACAGATTATAGACCCAAAGACACATCCTTTATTCTACTCTACTAATCCTAATTCTTGTTTTTATTTTTGTTTGCTTTTCCTTTCTCTGCGCGATTGGAAACAGTCTCTCTATTCTATATATTACCCTACCCAGACCCCATCTTGTAGAAATATACTGGGTTGTTGTTGTCGTCGTAAACCAAAATACTAACATCCCAAAGTATATACGGCTTGTCCTTTTTTGATTATATCATGACAAGCTTAGAATAGGGCATATGTGGAGACAATGGTGACAGTGGCGGCACCTCAAAAACACCCTTCCCATCTCCACAGTCCCAAATAGCCGACCAACTTGACGGCGTTAATGGAGTCGTCGGGGCTCTTTCTTCTTCTCTTTTCACTTCCTTGTTGATAACTAGTTGCTCCTCATTCTTTGCAGTTTCCCTCATCCTTTTCCTGCTTGAATTCATCAATGGCCGAATGTCATCGTTATGTTGTTGCTCAACTTCAAGAGGGAAATTCACTATTGCTTTGCTGCCTCTAAGCTTAAACGCAGCCCTGTCATATGCCTTTGCTGCCTCTAAGGCAGTGTCAAAGGTTCCTAACCAAACCCGAGTTCCCTTTCGGTTCGGGTCACGAATTTCTGCTGCGAACTTTCCCCATGGCCTTTGCCTAACTCCTCTGTAATGCTTCTTCTGAACCTGCTTCATTGGTATCGCAATGTTAAGAGAAGGCTTGCGTTCTTTGAAGCTCGTTTGGTTCAGAGAATTTGAACTAATACGAGCAGCTGACACATTTGGTTTTGTCTCAAACTCGAAGCTTTCAGCCTCTGTTTTGGAATTGTTAAAGTAACTTAAGATATCAAGGTTCCAAGATTGTGTAGTGTTGGCTTCAAAGGAGAAAGTGTCGTTATTGAGCTCAGAAGCATTAATAGAGCTTAAAGATTCAGAAGAGGAGGAGCTTTGGGTGGGTGGTTCGGAGCAATAATATTCCATAAAAGCAACATCATCAAGAAGATGTTTCCTAATCAAATCAAGAGTAGTGCAATTCTCTTGTGGCGATGCCATTAATTTTGATATTTTATTTAGTAACAGAAAATAATTTCAAATTGTTGAAAGATATTCAAAGTTGAGTTGAGTGGAAAAAAAGAGTGCGTAGCATTGTTATAAAGAGCGGAAATTTGAGGAGGAAGTTTCATAGGAGGCTTCTAAGTTGGAGAAAGGAAGCAACGCGTGGCCTAATCCATAAACATGATGACTGCGACCAGTTGACTGCTTCACAAAACCCAATATAATACTACGTCAGGGTGTTTGTGGTCACTAAAGTTTTATATATTTCGGTTTCATATTTTCGATATACACTTTTTTTAAATCTTATAGTATTAATAATGTACCTAATTAAATTCGATATGATTTATCTTTCTTACTTTTGATTTTGATTTAGTTGGTTCGGTAACTTTGATTTATTCAATTTGAATACTAACTAGTATATAGAGACTCTAATATTCTTAATTAAAATACTAAAAAAATACAAAATCGAAAATGTTTGTTGATAAATTTTTTGTCCAAGACTAGCAAATATTGACCCAAGGAGAGCAAATTATACGCAATAATTTTTGATCATTAGAAATGTCTTGTTACTTGTTTAGACTTAATTGATGAACTTACAGAATATAGGAAAGTTAAATTATAGATATTTTATATTTATGTTATAATTGTTAATATGTGTTTTGTGTAATATAATATATATTTCGGTATGGTATTGGTATTTCGGTATTTATTTTAAAACACCAAATACCATATATAATACAATTTTTTTTAAACTTAAACCAAATACCAAAATATCGTATGCCAAATACCAAAATTTTTTATTTCGGTGTGGGAATTCGGTATTTACCAAATTATGCACAACTCTACTTCATCCCCACCATTTTAAGTCTTTTTTTTTGCATCGTTTCATATATATTACTCCATCCGATTCACAATAACTGGCCAATTTACTTTTTCATTTTAGTTCAAAATAAGTGTACAGTTATATAATCAAGAAAGAACAGAATGATATTTCCTACCGATCCATGCCATTCTTCGTAGTATACCTGACAAAGCGGGAGGTGTAGCCGCAATAGCACCAGTTTTTATATGTCTGCTGGCTCAATTTATTTTTACAAAATAACCCCTATGCACATATCCCTAAAAAGTTTTTTCACTTCCCACATTAAATATTTAACTAGGGGTAGTTTAGTCATAGTAGGTATTTTTATATAAAGTTTAGTATTCTCTTAATGGGCGTGCTAAAAGCAAATTGATCACTTATTGCGAACGAGAGGGAGTAAATTTACCTTTTAGCATTAATTAACAATAAAATTGATCATTAATTTGCTCGTTGGGAATATAACAAACTACTTCTAGATTCTTCACTTTAAGGCCAACTTTGGAAAGAAAAAATTCCCCCCTTCAGTTTATGTGAACCTATTTCCTTTTTGGTCCGTTACAAAAAAAAAATGACCCATTCCTAAATTTGGAAGTAATTTAGCTTAAACTTATAATTCTACTTCTACCCTTAATAAGAAACTTTTATAACCACACAAATACTATGTGCCCATTTTTTACTTGTTTAGGACCTCAAATCTTAAAAGTCTTTATTTTTTTTAAATTTTGTGCCTAGTCAATACAAATTCACATAAAATAGAAAGGAAGGAGTAATTTATTTTAGTACTGAAAAAATTAAATAATATGGACCATAAAAAAATAAAAAGATTACTTAAAGTGGATTGGAAGGAGTATGAATTATCATTATGTAATATTCTTTTAAAAAAATGTTGGCAACAAAGTGCTGATGTTTGCTTTTATGTCTTTTTTGTTGGGAGTATTAAATTGGGAATCATGGATGAGTCTCGTCTCTTCCACCAAGTGTCCTATTTCCACGCTACTTCTTTTCTTTTCTTTTTTTCACTTTCTATTTTTAGTTCAATTTGATTGTTTGCTGTTTTTATGAATGTAATGACAATAGGTGAGTTTGACTATAATTACACCTTAAATAATTATATTCTTGTTATTTTAATAATATATATGATAACAAAATACTCTTATTAGTACTTTTTATGATTTATACCTTTTCCGTGCTTCCGCTAGCATTTCTTGTAAGGTCTACTCTGTTGCTATCTAGTTTGCCCCCTTTTCGTATCTCCCTTTTGTGTGTGTGTGCGTTATTATTTCCCATAGTCGGTCGGAGGGATAGTGGTCGCGGCGGGGGATGTAAGTGCAAGGTCATGTCCTCGAGGGGTGGGGGTGGGGGTAAGTAGGGTGGCAGGGAGAGGTTCGGCGGGTAGGGCGGGAGGTAAGGGTGGGAAGAGGGTTGCGGACGCACATAGATTAAGGATCGGGTCGTGGAACATAGGCACTCTGACGGGTAAGTCCATTGAGTTGGTGAAGATTCTTCAGAAGAGGAGGGTCAACATAGCCTGTGTCCAGGAGACTAGGTGGAAAGGGACGAAGGCGTGGGATGTAGACGGGTTTACGTTGTGGTACTTTGGGGTCGTGAGGGGTAAGAATGGAGTGGGCATCCTGGTGGACAAGGACCTTAGGGAGTCCGTGGTGGAGGTTAGGCGAGTGAACGATAGGTTGATGTCTATTAAGTTGGCTATCGGGGGTTGCGTCCTCAACGTCATCAGCGCCTACGCACCACATGCGGGCTTAGATGAGGAGGTCAAGAGGTGTTTTTGGGATGACTTGGATGAGTTGGTGCATAGTATTCCCCAATCTGAGAAGTTGGTCATTGGAGGGGACTTTAATGGTCATATTGGGGCAGATGCTAGTGGCTATGGTGAGGTGCACGGCGGCTTTGGACTTAGGGTTAGGAACGGAGGAGGCACTGCGCTGTTGGATTTCGCTAGAGCTTCCGAGCTCCTGATAGCTAACTCGACATTTCAGAAGAGGGAGGAACATTTGGTCACCTTCAAAAGTTCGGCGGCGAAGACTCAAATCGATTACCTCCTTCTTAGAAGGAGCGATAGAGGTCTTTGTAGGGATTGCAAGGTTATTACGGGAGAATCCCTTTGTACCCTTCATAGACTCCTAGTGATGGATGTCGGACTCTGGGTGAAGAAGAAGCAGAGGGGTGCTCGGGGCCGACCGCGAATTAGATGGGGTGCTTTGACTAAAGAGAAAGCCCAGGAGCTGGAGAGGAGGTTAGTTGATGGTGGAGCTTGGAGAAGTTCCGGGGTAGCGGACGCAATGTGGTCAGAGACGGCGAATCTGGTTAGGGAGGCAGCGCGGGATGTGCTTGGGGTAGCCAAAGGCTATCTAGGCAAACATCAAGGCGACTGGTGGTGGAACGATGTAGTGCGAGGAAAAGTAGAGGTGAAGAAAGCAGCCTTTGCGAAGTTGGCAGGGAGCACAAGCGAGGAAGAAAGGCGGGTGAACAGAGAGAGCTATAAGATGGCAAGGAAGGAAGCGAAACTGGCAGTCACAGAAGCTAAAAACGCGGCTTTTGGTCGCATGTACGAGGAATTAGGGGAGAAAGGCGGGGACAAGAAGCTATTCCGGTTAGCCAAAGTAAGAGAAAAGAAGGCGCGAGACTTAGAACAAGTTAGGTGCATCAAGGATGAGGATGGTAGAGTCTTGATGGGGGAGTATCAAGTCAAACAGAGATGGCAGACGTACTTCTGAGACCTTCTCAACGATGAGGGGTACCAAAGCATAGAACTAGGGGAGTTGGGGCATTTAGAGCACCATAGAGACCTAGGGTACCGTAGGCGAATTAGGGTGGAAGAGGTCGTGGGGGCTTTGCGCAGGATGAGTAGAGGTCGAGCGACCGAGCCAGACGAAATCCCGGTGGAGTTTTGAAAATGCATGGGTAAGCCAGGAGTAGAGTGGCTCACCAGGTTGTTCAATGCGATTTTCAGGACCAAAAGGATGCCGGATGAGTGGAGGTGGAGTACAGTGGTACCCTTGTATAAGAACAAAGGGGATATCTAGTGTTGCAACAATTATAGAGGCATCAAATTAATAAGCCACACCATGAAGGTCTGAGAGTGGGTTATCTTGAGGGGTGAGGGAGTCGACATTTATTTCCGTGAACCAGTTCGGTTTTATGCCGGGCCGGTCCACTACAGAAGCTATCCACCTTGTTAGGAGATTGGTGGAACGGTTCAGGGATATGAAGAAGGACCTGCACATGGTGTTTATCGACTTGGAGAAGGCGTATGACAAGGTCCCTAGGGAGGTACTATGGAGGTGCCTGGAGGCTAAGTGCGTACCGGAAGCCTACATCAGAGTAATCAAGGACATGTACGATGGAGCTAAGTCTAGGGTCAGGACAGTGGGTGGTGACTCGGACCATTTTCCGATAGTTATGGGGCTCCATCAAGGATCTGCGCTTAGCCTCCTCTTATTCGCCTTGGTGATGGATGCTTTGAGATCACTTGTCTGCATCAGTTTAACGATTGCTGGTTGAACATTTTACCAACTTTAAATTTAATTAGATGGGTAATTTCCGAGAAAGTTTGTTTTAACACATGCATGAATATGAGAATGTGAGTGCGGTTATAATTTTCTAAAGTCAAAGAAGGAAAAATTTACAACTCACTTTGTAGATGTTGAAATAGGATAATATTAATGATTTCTTAAGAGGTGTTTTGTCTTTCATGTGTTGAACACATAGCAATAGGTCAATCATTGCAGAATTAATTCATTAGGGTTTCCTAAATATACTACTCCGTACTGGTCATCAAAACCAAATAAGAAGATTAGGAAGAGGTTGCTATATTGCTATACTATAACCAAATTTGAAGTCTTTCTTATATCTAAGCATTATCACGCTAATTGCAGTAGAAGTTTAATTTCGTCATACCCTTTATATTACTCGTTCCCAAGTCCCACGTCACGCAACAATCTTATATAAAATTATATTATTATAACCCATTAAACTTTCGTATATAATAAATCTTAACCTTAGTAGGAAATCCAATCTTCTTTAACTTATACTCCATAAAGATTAAGATGTGGGCAAGTCCAATCTTCTTTAACTTGCTACTTTATATATAGGAAAGTTTAGTAGGCCCGCTAGAAAACATAAAAGATGGCACGTGCGCTGACCAAAAGGGATCTCATCATGACTTTAATGCTCCGCTTGGGACAACATACTTTTCAACAGCTTCATACTATTTTATTTAAAAGAAAATCAAATCGATATACAAATAATAATAAAATATAGGCAACACATTTGACTTCAATGCAACGTCGACTCCAACGAGGATAGCAAACCATTTCAGATTTCACTTTGCTTGAACCTATTTTTTTTGTTCGAAAAAAGTTGATTTTTTAAATTTAATAATAATTTAGTTTAAATTTATAATTTCATTTTTAAAATAAAGTTTTTATAACCACACAAATACGCAGACCATCTTTTTAACTTGTTTAGGACAATAAATTATAAAAGTATTATTTTTTTTAACTATATGGTCAGTCAAATATGTTCATGTCAATTGAACATTGAAATTGAAATTGAAATAGAGATAGTAATTCTCTTTTTTCTTCAATCACTTTGGAATTATCGTGGTTGCTGCCTTTTGTGTTTTCGCTCGTACTTCGGCTTCCCTTTTCGCTTTCTAATAATTTAATTTATATACATATATAAGGTATTCACTTATTTACCTTGCAAGTTTCGGTATTATATCAAGATCCTTATAATAGTAATCACAAAAGTGTGGGAAAGAGATTATTCAACTCAAAAGTTATGATACACTTTATAAATACGAAATAATATATATGAGTTACAGGGCAATCATAGCAAGTCGTAATAATCCATGAACCATGTAAAAGAAATAGTAATAAACGTCTGAAATTAGGGTAAGAAGTATTGACAATTTTTATTGGTAATATTGATTTGGTCTGCCTCTCCATGAGGAGGTTCAGAGTCTTACAATGATGTTGTATCTCTCCATGAGATGTATATTTTTTGTCCGTTCTCTCTCTCTCTCTCTCTCTCTCTCTCTCTCTCTCTCTCTTGAGAATAGTGATGAAGAAGAAGCCCCATTTTTCGGAGGTTCATGCCCCTAGTATTTATAGTTGTGAGCTCCATGAGTAGGAAGTGAGTGGCCGTGACCACGTTGGGATTTCGTCCCCATGGGGAGGTGGGTGGGCCGTCCTTTGTCCATCTTACTAGATGAAGATAGATTCATGTTATAAGCTAGTTGTCATGCTTCTTCTCAATAATGAATTAGTTCTAGATACAATGATCTTTATTAATTGTTGAGGGGTTAGATTCTGACCCATACAGTTAGTCCCTCCATTTATTGAGATCGTGTTTCGGCCGAGCTCGATGAACGAACTATATCGATTATGGTCTGAAAAACATAGATAAGGGATGGGCGGCCGTTGCTCTGGTCGAGACTGCATTTTCTATGGCGACGACCCAAATTTTTGTAGATTTTTTCGGCGTCACATCGCCATATAATCAAGTCATCGTGTGATCAGGACAGAGCACATCCCCATCATGAAGGCGTGTGATGCTGTTAGTGTTATACGGGTGAGACCGAACTTAGTTATGTTCTGGTTCTCGCATTCATTCAGATTCGTAACTGCCGTTGGTAACGGGAGACGGGCCGTATGTAATGTGGCCGAGGGAAATAAGCGTGCGCCAAGTACATTTTCCATAATCTCTTAGAATTTTAAGGATGTATGGTGCGTTTCTCCCGTATCAGCAAGGCATTTTGATTGTTTCTGATGGCGAGGCGTCAGCAGAAAGCAGAGGGGCACTTCGTAGTGCTCGTCATGATGGTGCACATCTCGGAAAAATCGAACCATTTAACGGTTGGTCATGCAGTTAATGGTGTCTATGGGGTTTCGCGAAAGTCATTTATGTTGCCTATAAAGGTGGATTTAAGCATCCGTTTCTCATTACTTCTTTATTCACCTGAGAGTAATTCTGAGGAAGCTTTTTCATTATGCTAGTTCACCTTGTTCTTTCTTTTTGATTGTGATAACTTTTACTTTTACCACCGAATTTTGTTCTTTTCTTTTCAAACAATTAAGCAATGGCACGTAGTTCTTCACGCGATGTTCTTCCGATAGATTTGCCGGTCAATCCTCTGGTGATTGAAGGGCCATCTCTGGCAATGGGAGATGCTGAGCAGGCGGAGACAGGAGGAATTCCGTCAGTTGACGAGATACTTCCTCGGCCTCTAGGTTCCGCGATTGATTTTACCGTCGATGGTGGGGAGGGCCCAGTGGATGAAGCCCCACTGATGGGGGAAATTGGAATGGCCCGATTACGGGAGAAGGGGGTCATTTCGACCCATGCTGACATTGTCCTCGTCAGAAGTGAGGAGAGGGTTCACACGATTGCAGGGGGTACTATGTCTTTTACGCGTATTCCTTCAGGTTGGGGTTCAGGATTCCACTTTCTATGCTTGTGGTAGACTTTTGTCGCCACTACGAGGTGTGCCTGGGCCAACTCACCCCTTCTCTCTACAAGTTACTGGCGATGTTCCCGAATTATGGGGAATTAGTCGGTAGGGTGGTTACACTACAACACGTGCTCACCTTTTTGCCCCCAACGAGGCCGGGGCACCATGCTTCGGGCGTGCTCTCGTGAGTTGAAGAGGCTGACTGCGGTGCTGGATGATGAGGTCGACCCCCGCCCTTTCGAGCATTTCATTTATATCAGGATCGAGCATTTAGTGGCATCCCCCTCAGGGTTCCCGAAGGCTTGGAACCATCCACATGAGTTATTTTATTGCTATAATCAATTTCCTTCATTTTTTCTTTTCTTTATAAGTCTCGCGTTTGTCATCATTGACTCGTTGTCTCTTTTGTAGCTGAGAGGTCGCCACCGACACCGTTAGCAGGGATATGCAGGTGGCTTGAAGCCGTTCTCCCTCATACCGAAGAAATTCGTATGTGGGCGTGTTTCTGGGAGAGACATGGTCGTAGGCCTGCTACGGGTGAGAAATCGATTCATATCTTCACTCGGTTTTGATTTGGCTTTGTTTACCAACTTTGTATTTCTGTGATAGGGAGGGCGAGTCATGGCAAGGCCCCTCAGTTGGCTTTCCAGCGGCCAGGTGCGATTGCTCGACTTCTTGCAGCACTGCCACCGCATCTCATACCGATGGCGGTGTCGATTGAGTCTTCGACAGCTCCTTCCCCACCACGGGCCACATTTTTGGGATGAGGGGTCGTCGGGGACCGTACATACTAGGGACGAATTATCCTCGGGTGAGGACGAGGAGGAGGATGAGGAGGAAAGGCTATTAATTAGGGCACGTTCATTTCAGCTCCTCCAGCAGTGATTGCGCCGGCTCCTCCATCAGTGATTAATATGGATTCACCTCCAGCGGGTGCGGAGTAGGGTACGACTGTAGTGCCTACCCTTGAGGGCGAAGAAATGGTAGAGGTTGCCCCAGCTGGCTTAGGCCGCAATGATACTGTCGCTTCGGCGACTCAGTTGGTGACCCCCATAGCTGAGACGGGGGGAATCACTTCAGCGGTTGTTGAAATCCGTGGACCAAGTGCCCTATTGGCTGTTGCGGCGGGGGAAGAGGAGAGGCGACATAAGAAGGGTCCAGATCTAAATTGGATTTGGACCCCGAGGACATACGCATGTTTTGAGAAGGCTTTACAAATTCGGTCGTGCGCACGGAGGGGAGGTCACACCTTATTGAGGTTCCCACGAACTTAAATTTGCTTCTCCATGGCTCGAGTTTGGTGCCGCAGTTCGGGCTGTTGTGCTTAAAAATATAGAACACATCACTGAACGACGTCATGGACATTGATGAACGAGGTGGCCGTGATGGGCTTGAGGGTACGTAATCGTATATCGATTTGTCTTTTCTTTGCCTTGTTTTATTTTCTATCTTAATTGTTGCCTTTGCTTTGCAGTCCTACTTGCTGGAGGTGAAGAGCATCCGTCGAGCTAACGTTCGTTCGGTGGTGTTTTTACGGGTGTTGGAGAAGTATCGCCGCTATCGGGATAGATGCCGGGAGATATGCGTGCGCTTGAGAAACAATCCCCGTAGCCGAGCCATGGTTGAGAAATTGGCGAGGCAGGAGCTCCAGATGCAACAAACACTTGGTCGGATGAGTTTCCTTGAGGAGCAGCTCGGTTGAAAGGATGTTGAGCTCGAGGCCGAGATGAGGGTCACAGTCGAGTGCGAGCGTCGGTGCTTTGCCAAGGTAGCGGAGGCTGGATCAACGTGGAGCAAGAAGGTGGTTGCACTGGAGGGAGAGGTTGTGGCCTTGAATCGTCAGGTGGACAATGCCTCGTCAAGGGCTGAGGCGTTATAGGAGGCTGTCCATGCCCTCGAGTCCCAGCTATCGCTGGTAAGAGCTACTGCCGCCTTCATGGAGGCGAGCCTTGATGGACGGATAACTACCCTCGAGTGGGATGCTCAGACTATGGCGGAGCGGGTTGCGACCCTAGAGGGGGAAAACTATCATCTACAGGACGAGGCTGCTTCCTCTGGCCATGTTCGTGAGGAAAAGGGACATGTACAAAAATCTGTGGGAGGCCAACTTTATGACCGAAGCTACTTTCGAGGGGGCGGGCCAAAAGGCTCGGGAGGCCAGTATAGATTGTGGTTTTGATGCGGCGATGCCAAGGGCTAACGATGGCGCGGATGGGGACGTGGATGGCGCCGAGTGAAAAAGAAATGTGTTTTTTTCTCTTTTTTTATTTAACCGACTTTGGCCGGGTGTACGTGGGGATGTTCCGCAATTATTTTTATGAATAAATAAAATCTTCCTTTTGTTATATGCTTTGTATCTATTTTCTACCTCCCCTTTTTTCCCTTTTGAGTTTATCTTTGCGTGTGTCTGAAAGGGCGACCTGCCTTTGAGTTTGATCTCAGTAGGCAAGCCTTTTTTTTACTATTGGCGACTTTTTTTTTTCGATACGGGGTGATCGAGTTGGAACCATTTCTGGGTAGCAGTGGTGCTTACCCTTAGTCCCAGTTCGGGCGTGGCTGGACTACTGGTCATGATGTTGCAGAGTGCGGCTTGGTAGTTCATCTGGAGCCGAACTTTGCATGCTTCTAACCTTAGTTTGAGTTCGGCGTAATTACTTGAATGACGGGGGTGACGGTCCCACGCTTTAGTTCATTGTAGGTTGAGTTTTGCCAAGTTATGGTTCAGCTATGGTTGAACTTGTCGAATTTAGGGGTGAGAGTGCCTAACATTATGGTTCGAGCGAGGCCAAACTCGTTGGATTCGATGGCGAAGGCGCATAACCTGGACCTTGGTTCGACCATAGTTGAATTAATTTGCAAGGGCGTGTAGCCTGAGTCCCAGTTCAACTGTCGTTGAACTTTGTCAAATTTTTGGAGGCGAAAGCGCATAGCCTGAGTCTTGGTTCGACCGTATTTGAACTTATTGGCGAAGGCGCATAGCCGGAGTCCCAGTTCAACTGTTATTGAACTTTGTCAAATTTTGGAGGTGAAGGCGCATAGCCTGAGTCTTGGTTCGACCGTAGTTGAACTTGTTGGTGAAGGTGTATAGCCAGAGTCCCAATTCAACTGTTGTTGAACTTTGTCAAATTTTGGAGGCGAAGGCGCATAGCCCGAGTCTTGGTTCAACCGTAGTTGAACTTGTTGGTGAAGGCGCATAGCCTGAGTTCCAGTTCAACTGTTGTTGAACTTTGTCAAATTTTGGAGGCGAAGGCGCATAGCCTGAGTCTTGGTTCAACCGTAGTTGAACTTATTGGCGAAGGCGCATAGCCTGAGTCCAGTTCAGCTTTTGTTGAACTTTGATAAATTTTGGAGGCGAAGGCGCATAGCCTGAATCTTGGTTTAGCCGTAGTTAAACTTATTGGGGAAGGTGCATAGCCTGAGGCTCAGTTCAACTGTAGCTGAACTTTGTCGAATTTTGGTGGTGAAGGCGCATAGCCTGAGTCTTGGTTCGACTGTAGTTGAACTTATTGGCGAAGGAGCATAGCACGAGTCTGAGTTCAACT
>JASVEL010010744.1:0-127619 GCA_032618575.1 Nicotiana noctiflora | reverse complement strand
CTGAATAGGACACATCTCGGACCTTCCGGTCTGCATAACTCTTCTGACGCGACTGAGCTGTGCGAAGTCTCTCCTGAATCACCTTCACTTTATCTAAGGCATCTTGGACTAACTCTGTCCCCAACAACCTAGCCTCGCCGGGCTCGAACCAACCAACTGGAGATCTACACCGCCTCCCATATAAAGCTTCATACGGTGCCATCTGAATGCTGGACCGATAGCTATTATTGTAAGCAAACTCCGCCAAAGGCAAATAATCAGCCCATGAACCACCAAAATCAATGACACAAGCACGCAACATGTCCTCCAATATATGAATAGTACGCTCGGACTGCCCATCCGTCTGTGGATGAAATGCTGTGCTCAACTCTACCTGTGAACCCAACTCTCGCTGAAATGTCCTCCAGAACTGAGATGTGAACTGGGTACCTCTGTCCGATATAATGGAAATGGGAACTCCATGCAATCTCACTATCTCACGGATGAATATCTCTGCCAACCGCTCTGAAGTATAGGTAGTACACACTGGGATGAAGTGAGCTGATTTAGTCAACCTATCCACCACCACCCAAACTGAATCAAACTTCCTCGCTGTCCGAGGGAGTCCACTAACAAAGTCCATAGTTGTTCTTTCCCACTTCCACTCCGGAATATCAATACGCAGGAATACACCACCAGGTCTCTGATGCTCATACTTGACCTGCTGACGGTTTAGACACCGAGCCACATGGCTCACAATATCTTTCTTCATCTTTCTCCACCAGTAATGCTGCTTCAAATCCTGATACATCTTCGCGGCTCCTGGATGAATAGAATACCGCGAGTTGTGGGCCTCTTCCAATATCAACTCACGAAGGCCATCAACATTGGGCACACATATCCGGCCCTGCATCCGCAATACACCCTCACTATCAATATTGACATCTCTAGCATCATCATGCTGAACTCTGTCCTTAAGGACAAGTAAGTGTGGATCATCATACTGGCGCTCTCGAATACGATCATATAAAGAAGAACGAGCTACTACACAAGCCATCACCCGACCGGGCTCAGAAATATCCAGCCTTACCATCTGATTAGCTAACGCCTGAACATCAACTGCTAGGGGTCTCTCCCCAACCGGAATATACGCCAAACTGCCCATACTAATAGCCTTCCGGCTTAATGCATCAGCCACTACATTGGCTTTCCCGGGATGGTACAAGATAGTAATATCGTAGTCTTTAAGCAACTCAAGCCATCTTCGCTGCCTCAAATTTAGATCTTTCTGCTTAAACAAATGCTGAAGGCTGCGGTGGTCTGTATATACATCACAAGATACACCATATAGATAATGCCTCCAAATCTTCAAGGCATGAACAATAGCAGCTAACTCCAAATCGTGAACAGGGTAGTTCTTCTTGTGGGGCTTTAGCTGACGGGAAGCATATGCAATAACTCTACCCTCCTGCATCAATACACAACCGATCCCAACTCTGGAAGCATCACAATATACCGTATAAGACCCTGAAGATGATGGCAACACCAGTATCGGAGCCGTGGTCAAAGCCTCATTGAGCTTCTGAAAGCTCTCCTCACATTCATCAGACCACACAAATGGAGCATTCTTCCATGTCAACTTAGTCAACGGTGAAGCAATAGATGAGAAACCCTGAACAAACCGGCAGTAATAGCCTGCCAAGCCGAGAAAACTCCGAATCTCTGTAGCTGAGGAAGGTCTGGGCCAATTCTGCACTGCCTCGACCTTCTGAGGATCAACCCGAATACCATCACTGGACACTATATGTCCCAGAAAACCCACGGTATCAAGCCAGAACTCACACTTAGTGAATTTTGCATAAAGCTTCTCTTCCCTCAACCTATGCAATGCCACTCTCAAATGCTGTGCATGCTCCTCCTGGCTGCGTGAATATACCAGGATATCATCAATAAACACAATCACAAAAGAATCAAGGTACGGCCGAAATACACTATTCATCAAGTGCATGAATGCTGCTGGGGCATTAGTTAATCCGAAAGACATCACCAGGAACTCGTAGTGTCCATATCGCGTCCTGAACGCTGTCTTCATAATATCTGAGTCCCTGATCTTCAACTGATGATAGCCCGATCGAAGATCAATCTTAGAAAATACACTAGCTCCCCGTAGCTGATCAAATAGGTCCTCAATACGAGGTAATGGGTACTTATTCTTCACTATTACCTTGTTCAGCTGCCTGTGGTCAATGCACATTCTCATTGTGCCATCTTTCTTCTTCACGAACAACACCGATGCACCCCAAGGTGACACACTCAGGCGAATGAAACCATTATCTAAGAGTTCCTGAAGCTGTTCTTTCAATTCTTTTAACTCTGCTGGTGCCATGCGATAAGGAGGAATAGAAATGTGCTGAGTGCCCGGCACCAAGTCAATACCAAAATCAATATCTCTATCAGGCGGCATGCCTGGCAGGTCTGCTGGAAATACATCCGGAAACTCCCTCACAATGGGGACCGAATCAAGACTGGGTGTCTCGGCTTCAACATTTCTAATGAAGGCCAAATAAGATAAACAACCCTTGCCAATCATTCGTTGAGCCTTTATATAAGAAATCACCCTGTCGGACACATAATCAGTCAAGCCACGCCACTCGATCCGCGGATAACCTGGAATAGCTAGTGTGACTGTCTTGGCATGACAGTCCAGAATCGCATGATAAGGAGATAGCCAATCCATGCCTAGGATAACATCGAAATCTACCATGCCCGGTAGTAATAGATCAACTCGGGTCTCCAGACCCCCAATAGTAATAATACAGGATCGATATACCTGATCCACAACAACAGTATCCCCCACCGGGGTAGACACATGTACGGGCAAAGCAAGAATACCACGGGTCATACCCAAATGATGTGCAAAATAAGTAGAGACATAAGAATAGGTGGATCCGGGATCAAATAAGACAGAAGCATCCCCGTGGCGCTGAGATAATACCTAAAATGACTGCATCTGATGCACTAGCATCCCTCCTATCCAGAAGAGCATAAAAATGAGCCTAACCTCTGCCAGTACGATCCTCACCCCTAGGGCGACCTCTGGCTACCTTGCTACCACTCCTAGCTGACTGTGCTGGTGCCGAAGAAGCAAGAGCAGAAGACGAGGGCTGGTCCCTCTGTTGAGACCGCTTACGAAGCAACTGGGGACACTCCCTCCTGATATGGCCAAACTCACGACACTCAAAGCAACGGGAAGGAGGGGCTGCTGAGGACCCCTCGCTACCGATGAATCCTGTGCTGAGGAAACAGGAGCAGAGCTCTGAGCTGGAAGAGCACTCAGTGCAGGCTGACTCTGCTGGCGGCTCTGCTGACCCCGATAACCCTGCTGGCCTTGACGACCACGATCAGATGAAACCCCACTGGACTCTGTACGTCCAGACTGATGAGACCTGAAAGAGCGACCTCTGCTATGCTGAAATTGGCCCCTAGACGGAGCACCACTGTAACTGCCGATACCACGAGGCCTCTTAGCCTCTCTCTCCTCTCGCTCTCTGCGGCGATCTGTCTCAATGTGACGGGCAACATCAACCACTTCCTCAAAGGTAACTGTCGAAACTCTCTCCCTGGTCATCAATATGCGGATGGGATAAATAAGACCATCAATAAATCTCCGGATCCTCTCCCTGTCTGTAGGAACCATCCACATGGCATGACGGCTAACTGTGTGAATCTCATCTCGTACTAATTAACCGTCATCTCTCCCTGCTTCAACCACTCGAACTGACGTCGCAGCTCCTCTCTCCGAGACCGAGGCACGTACTTCTCCAAAAATACCATGGAGAACTGCTGCCAAGTGAGGGGCACTGCCCCAGCGGGCCTACGCCTCTCGAAATCCTCCCACCACTGAAATGCTGCACCTGTGAACTGAAAAGTGGTGAATGAAACACCGCTGGACTCTAGAATACCCGCGGTGCGAAGCATGCGCTAACATCTGTCAAGAAAACCCTGGGCATCCTCGCCCTCAGCTCCACTGAATGTCGGAGGCTGTAGCCTCTCAAATCTCTCCAAACGACGCTGCTCATCGTCGGGCATAGCCGGAACCATATAAGCAGGAGCTGGTGCAACGGGTGCAACTGGCTGAACTGGCTCGGGTGTGTGAGCTACGGGGGTCTGATTCCCTCCCCCTGCCTCTGAAGAAGATACTGCAGCAGTAGCAGCAACTACCTGTGCCAAGCCTGTGCACACTGATAATATCTGAGCCAAGGTCTCCTGAAGACCCGGTATCACAATGGGCACTGCCGGTGCCTGAACCTGAGCTGCCAGAGCGTCTGCAGCTGGAATCTGGTCCTGAGTCTGGTCAGCTGGTGGATCAGCAGCTGCTGGTACTGCTGCTCTACCTCTACCACGACCACGGCCTCTAGGTGCCAATGGTGGTCGTCCGCCACGTCCGTTAGCTCGTGTTCTCGCCATCTGTGAGAGAATAGAATATGGAAAGATTTAATTTCATGATAACACAAATCGCACGATATGAATTCAAGAAAATGAGGTTTTTCCTAAAGTTTATGTAGCCCTTCGAAGATAGATACGGACGTCTACGTACCGATCTGCGAAAGCCTACTAAACCGGCTCATGACTCGCGAGTCCTAATAACCTAGAGCTCTGATACCAACTTGTCACGACCCAAATCCGGTCGTGATGGCGCCCAACAATCAAGCTAGGCCAGCCAAACCAACAGTTTAATTATAACACAATACCAGTCCCCAAATGGACAACCCAAGAAGAATATATGAGTTTAAGAACTCCAATAATAATAATACTGAACAAAAGTACTCACACTCCCAAAGATCCGGAGTCACAAGTCTAGAGCCTCTAACAAAACCCAACAGGAAATAGAGAGTACGATATAGAAGTACTCAAGTCTGAATACAAAATATACAATAACAACTGGAATGAGAGGAGGAGCTAGGCTCTGCGAACGTAGGCAGCTACCTCAGCAACTCGATGTGACAATGTAAACGCCGGAGATGTCCGTCTACTGCTCCTGTGTACCTGAGTCTGCACACAAAAGGTGCAGGGAGTAGGGGTGAGTACTAAGTACTTAGTGAGTAACAAATATATATATGTAGCTGACAGTAAGAAATCCACAAAATACCACAATATGAAGCTACACTACAGTCCGAATCTCCTACGAACTAGCAACAATAATACAATACAGCTACCATAGAGTAATTCAACAAATACAGATGCAATGCAATGCACATAACCGCTACGGCGTGTAGCCCGATCCAATTTAACGTCGACGGCGCTCACTCGGGGTGTGTACAGACTCCGGAGGGGCTCCTACAGCCCAAGCGCAATACTGCTGCGGCGTGCAGCCCGATCCTCATATCAACCACTGCGGCGTGCAGCCCGATCCCATACTCAGTCCACAATAAACAATTAAGTCACAAAACAATTCATTTTCCTTAATTCCAGTTCTCAATTCATAATTTGTGAAAAATACTTTTATCTTTATTAGATTTGTAAAAGCCGGTGACTTAGCATTTCAAAAGTGTGATTTCGATTTCCAGGACTGAGATCGGTGATTTAAGCAATTACAGCTATCACATAAATATTGTCCTCTAAGGACGCTACAGATCGGCACAAGGCCCCAAACAAGGCTTACAGCCCACAAATATAGCAAATACAGTGTATTTCCAACACTAACACATATCATTCATTTCCGGGATGGACCAAGTCTCAATCCCCAATCACAATCAATCCCGCACCTGCCACGGTGTGCGAACCATGCCCTATTAGCGTCACAATGTGCTAAGCCGGGGTTTCGAACCCTCAGGACTACTATATACACAAACTACTCACCTCTAGCCGGTCGTAGAATCGTCCGCGATGCCTTTTCCTTTGAATTTCGTTGCCTCGTGTGTAGAATCTAGTCAAATAACAATAATTATATCAAATACGGGTCAAAGAATCATAACCCACTTCAATTTATATGAAATTCGCATAATTACACTAAGTTGGTAAAACCCGACCCCGGCCCCACTTGCTCGGAAAATTCCGAAATTAGTACCAACGCGATCCTTATCTCGCCACGAGTCCGTGCATATAAATTTATCGAAATCGGAGTTCAAATGGCCTCCCAAATCCAAAAATCCCGTTTTCAATATTTAGGCTACATTTCTTCAAGATTTCAACCCAATTTCATGAAGATTGATGTTAATACTACCATAAAATGATGTTTTTGAGTCAAGAATCTTACCTCCGACGAATACCCGATGACTTCTCGGTGATTTCCTCGAGTTTTCTTCTCTCTAGGGCTCAAATGTGTGTTTTGGGTTAATGAACCCGTAACTCTCTGTTTCTGGATTAAATTCACTGCCAGACACCATTGTTCATCGCGTTCGCGTGACCCTCTACGCGTTCGCGATGAACAAACCAACCTTACTCTTCGCGAACGCGACGTTGGCCACGCGTTCGCGATGCTCAAATCCTGTAACCCTTCGCGGTAGCGACTCATCCCACGCGTTCGCGATGTTCAAACTCCCGGCCACCCGGATTTCTTCTACGCGTTCGCGATGGACCTCCCGCGAACGCGAAGCACAACACCACGACCCTACGCGAACGCGACCCAAGCAACGCGTTCGCGATGCTTAACACCCCAGACCTACGCGAACGCGACGCCTTCTCCCGCGAACGCGATGCACAAAAACCCTTGGCCTTCGCGAACGCGACACTGGCCACGCGAACGCGAAGGCTTAAGGACCTGGGCAGAACCTGCAGTTTTCTGGAGAATTTTTCCAAGTTCTAATTGCCCGGTTGATGGTCCGAATCCATCCCGAGGCCCCCGGGACCCCAACGAAAACCACCAACATACCCCAAAACATGATACGGACTTGTTCCAATCATAAAAACACCATACTAAACATCAAAATCACCAATTAACCACGGATTCAAGCCTAAGTTTCTTCAAAACTTTCAAAACTAACATTCAACCCAAAACCCGATCAAACGATGTCCGAATGACCTGAAAATTTGTAGACATATCCAAAATCACATAACGAAGCTACAGAAATTGTCGAAATTCCATTCCGACCCCCGGATCAAAATATCACCTACCATCCGGTTTTCGCCAAAATTCAACATTCGCCAATTCAAGCTTAAAAGTACACCGGACCTCCGAATTCAATTCCGATTGTTCTCCTAAGTCATAAATGATCCCCCGGAACTAGTCGAATCATCGGAATCCGGTTCCGAGCACTCTAACTCAATAGTCAACTCTTGGTTGACTTTTCATTTTCAAGCTTTCTTCAAACATGCTATTTGTTTCATTTTCAATCCAAATCACTCCTAACTCACCCGATATACTTTAATACTGTTTTAAAAGCATAATATATGTAAATGCAAGGTAACGGGGTGGAAATTCCCGTAACAATGGGCTGGGTCGTTACAATAGTCAAGTGCACTTACTGGGGGTGTGTGCAGACTCCGGAGGAGCTCCTTCAACCCAAGCGCTATAATACTGTGGCATGCAGTTCATATAATATATCACTGTGGCATGCAGTCTAATCAATGTAATATATCACTGCGGCGTGCAGTTCGTTCCATATATATATATATATATCATTGCGGTGTGCAGTCCGATAGATATTTAATATATCACTGCGGTGTACAGTCCGATCTATATATAATATACTACTGCGGCGTGCAGTCCGATCCAATACATGTATATGTATATACTGCTGCAGCGTGCAACCCGATCCAGTATATATCAAATACCCTCATTATGGGGTCCTTAACCTCTCTCAGTCAATATAGATTTGGCCTCTCGGGCCCATTCAGCTAAGATAGGGTATTCAACCCTAGGTATTTCTCATTTAGAGTGCAATTTACTAATACCGATTCATATTATGTTTTACAGTTAAAGGCATGACTGAGAGTATGTGTTCAACAGGTAAAGTGTGGTCAATTAGCTTAACAGGCTATCCTAAGGGTTCTACATATCAGCACAAGCCCCAAACATGGAAATTAGCCAAAAATATACGGATATAAGCTTAGTCTCAGTCAAAAGGTACAGTAAGTCATCAATCGGGATTGACCATGTCTAAATCCACAGCAGCAACATCACCACGCCCATTACACGATGCGTGTTTCATCTCAACATAGCACCGTATAGTGCAAATACGAGGTTTTAAACCCTCAGTATATCATCCATAATAATTACTCACCTCAAACCAGCCAAAATCCTAGCTCGCCTTGCATTTTCCTCGCAAATCAACCTCCTCGAGTGTAGAATCTGATCAAAATCACAATGAATAGTTTATAATTGGCTAATGGGACATAAATTAATTGAAAGAACTCAAAAATTACCCAAAAATATAAAGTTGGCGAAACCCGAGCCCCGGGCCTGTTCTTGAAAAATTACTAAATTCACATTTTCGGAATCTCCGTCTCGCCACGAGTCCGTACATATAAAGTTCATCAAAATCGAAGTTCTAATGGCCATCAAATCCCAAATTTACATAGCAAAAACCAAGACCTAATTTCTTCAATTTTATACCCAAATTTAGAGTATTAATGGATGATTCTTCAATTAAATGATGTATCTATGCCACGAGAATTACCTCCACTCACTTCCCATCGAAATCCCCTTCAAAATCTATTAACAAGCTCTCAAGGTGGTGTAAAAATGGAGGAAAATGGCTAACCCTCGCGGATGATATGTTATTAAAAAGACAACTGACGCCCAGGAATTTCCTCTATGCGATCGCAGCCCAAGGCATGTTATCGCGATGAACAAATTTCCAGGTACTCAAAAACGTTCTATGCGATCGCGGCTCAACGCATGCGATCGCAGTTAACTGCTCCTCAAGCCTACGACTGTGTCCAGGACTCATGTGATCGTGTAGTACAAAATATGTTGCCCCCTACATTCCTCTTATGCGATCACTGACTACACCATGTGATCGCAATTCTTTGTGGCTCTGCTCTATACGATCGTGACTCAATTCATGCAATCGCGTAGGCCAATTTCTCTGTTGCAATAACTGCTGCAACCAGCAACTTTTAATAACCAAATTTGTTCCGTTTAACCAACCGAATTCACCCCGAGGCTCCCAGGACTTCAACCAAAGTCACAAACATATCACCTAACATCGTACGAACATGTTCCCATCATAAAAACACATACCACAACACAAGAATCATCAAATTACCACGGATTCAAGCCTAAATTCAACTAAAACTTCTGAAAATCACATTCGATCATAAACACAACTAAACGACGTCCGAATGACCTAAAAATTTGAAGACATATCCAAAATCACCTAATGAAGCTACTGCAACTCTTGAAATTCCATTCCGACCCTCGGATCAAAATCTCACCTATCAACCGGAATCCGCTAAAATTCAAACTTCTCCAATTCAAGCCTAATTCTACACCGGACCTCTAAATTCAATTCTGATCACTCTCCTAAGTCACAAATCATCCCCTGAAGCTAAACGAACCACCGGAACTCATATCCTAGCCCTCTAACTACATAGTCAACGTCCTGTTGACTTTTCCATAACAAGCTTCCTTCTAAGAGGCTAAATGCCTCATTTCCAGCTAAAACCAATCCAACTCTATCCGATCAACTCAAACACTAATATGTAATCATTATGGAACATATTATGGGGAATAAGGGGCAGCAATTCACTTGACGACGGTCCGGGTCATCATCCCCAACTAAAACAAACGTTCGTCCTCGAGTGGGTCAAGAAACATACCTGGAGTCTCAAATAAGTGGGGGTATCTACTCCGCATCTCCTGCTTTGTCTCCCAAGTAGCCTCCTCCATGGGTCGAACTCTCCACTATTGTCACGACCCAAACCCCGGTCGTGATGGCGTCCAACACAATGCTAGGCAAGCCCGACCATGTTATCCATTAAACAGCAATTATTAGTTACAGATGATCATTTAAATTTAATTAGCATTTTTCATATCAAAATGATAAGCGTGGAAGTAGAAGCATACAAAATACGGTCCCAACCAAATCATGGTGTCACAAGTCTGAGCCTCTATAGATAAAACAGCCTATACAAACAAGTCTATGCAAAAATGAAGACAACAAAATGATAAAGAGGGTGAAAACAGGTTCTGCGAACGTCGGCAGCTACCTCGTAGTCTCCGCGGAATAGAAATGAATAAGCAGATGCGACAGCTCAACTGCTCTCTAGCACATGTGAATCTGCACAAAAAGTGCAGGGGAGTGGGGTGAGTATATTTCAACTCAGTGAGTAATAATAATAAACAATAACTGAAATAGGAACACTAGTATTATCACTAAATAGTTTTAAGGGCAACCTCACAGGTAAGTCATCACTACGGTGAATATCCTCATCTCCAGTCCACACCTATCTCAGCAAGGTCCCACACAGACATAATCCTCACTCGTACCGCTACGGTGTACAACCAATCTAATGTATATAAACGTATACATGTGTCTATAATGTATAAGTATATAAGTACATATATGGATATGTATAAGTATAAGGTTGCGACATGCAGCCCGCTCCAATACATTTAACGCTGCGACACGCAGCCCGCTCCATTTAACATCGACGACGCTCACTGGGGGTGTATAAAGACTTCGGAGGGGCTCCCTCGGCCCGATCCCCATATATATTACTGTGGAGTGCAGTATATATATATATATATATATATATATATATATATATAATATACTGCTGCGGCGTGCAGCCCGATCCCATAATATACTCCAGCGCCTACTGAGAATGTGTGCAAACTCAGGCTCAAAAGGGGCTCCTACAGCCCAATCGCAATAATACTGCGGTGTGCAGTGCGTCCCACTTGTATATTACTGAGGCGTGCAGTCCGATCCACATATACATCACTGCGGCGTGCAGTCCGATCCAATATAGGTATATACATATAGTACCTCAAAATGGGTCCTCGACCCTGTCCCAGTTAGTATAGACTTGGCCTTTCAGGCCCACTCAGCTAAATCAGAGAATTTCCACCATAGGTAGTCTATCACGCAGTACATATCTAGTACTGGCCCACAATATGCTATACATCTAATATTACGGTTGAGTGTAAGTTTCCAACATGATATAAGGGACACCTAGCTCTACAGGTTCCCTAATGCTACAGATCGGCACAAGGCCCCAAACATGGCTACTAGCCAAATTACACAGTTAAGATCTCATTCACAGTCATAATACACAATACACTATCAGTCGGAAAGGACCATGTCCAATTCCCCAATCACAATGTCACCACGCCCGTCACATGACGCGTATTTCATCTCATCATAGCACTGTAAAGTGCTAGTACGGGGTTTCAAACCCTCAGTACATTATTTACTATCACCACTCACCTCGATACGGTAGAAGCCTTAGTCCGCCTTGCGCTTGCCTCGCAATTCAATCACCTCAGATGTCAAATCTGCTCAAAATCAATGAGAATACATCAATGTAGGCTAATTAGACACGACCCATTCGAAATAATTCCATTTACCCAAAACCCACAAAGTTGACAAAACCCGACTTTTGGTACGCTTCTCGAAAAATTACGAAAATTATATTTTCGGAATCCTTATCTCAACATGAGTCTATATATATAAAGTTTGCCAAAATCGAACTCCATTTCCACATTCAAATCAATATTTTACCATAACCCTGGCTTAGGGCTAAATTCCCCCATTTATTCATCCAATTTCAGTGAAATACAGGGAGATTCTAACTTAAAAACAAGTATTTGAACCATTGAAACTTACCTCCGATGATTTACCGATGAAATCCCTGTAAATTCACGTCTTTATGCTCTCAAGGTTCACTCAAACTTGATGAAATATGAAAACCCTCGTGTGTGGAAATGTTACTTAACAGGTCTGTCCGCCCAGACAATTACACTATGCGGTCCCATCCCATCATTGCGATCGCATAGAGCAAATGATAGCTCGAATTAATTAAGGCTATGCGGTCGCACTTCCCCACTGCGATCGCGTAGAACATTTTGCCTTGGCTCCAAATTACTGCTATGCGATCGTAAACTGACTGCATAGAATAATAAGCTTCTTAGGGAACCCAGGTCATTTTACCCTATGCGTTCGCACAAGTGACCCTGCGAAGAGTGCCAGGTTCCATACCTATGCGATCGCATCCCTTTATACGCGATCACATAGAACAACTCGGGGGCTCACTTCCATACTTCTATGCGATCACATCTACTCTATGCGATCGCATAGAGCATCCGTCTGCAACAAAAACCAGCGGCTAACAGCAGTTCAAATATGCAAGAAATGGTCCGTCTGGACCCCCCAGATTCGTCCCAAGGCCCCCAGAACCCCAATGAAAACCACCAACATACTCCAAGTCACGATACAAATTTGTTCCAATCCTAAAAACATGGAAAACATCGAATCCAAGCGAATTCAAGCCTAAGTTTTTCATTTAAACTTCCTTAACCAACATTGGATCAAAAACCCGACCAAATAACCTCCGAACAAGCAGAAATTTTGCAGGCATATCCAAAATCACCTAACGGAGCTACTGCAATTGTTGGAATTCCATTCCGACTCCTGGATCAAAATCTCACCTACCGTTCGGATATCGCCAAAATTCAACTTTAACCAATTCGAGCCTAAAACTACACTGGACCTCCAAATTCACTTTCGATCTCTCTCCTAGCTCATAAATGACCTCCCGAAGCTGACCAAATCACCAGAATTCGATTCCGAGATCTCTAACTCACAAGTCAACATCCAGGTGACTTTTCTCAACTATTCCTTCTTCTAAGAGACTATTTGTCTCATTTCCAACAAAAATCGACCCGGATCGACTCAAGCTCACCACACATACATATTGTAACATTAACAAGAATATAACGGGGATAACAGGGTGATAAATCACATGATGAACGGCCAGGTCATCACATTCTCCCCAACTTAAGAAAACGCTCGTCCTCGAGTGGGTTAAGAAACATACCTGGAGGCTCAAATAGGTAAGGATATCTGCTCCGCATCTCCTGCTCAACCTCCCAAGTAGCCTCCTCCACGGGCCGACCTCTCTACTGCACCTTGACTGAAGCAATCTTTTTGGACCTCAACTTTCGAACCTGTCTACCCAGAATAGCCATTGGCTCCACATCATAAGATAGATCACCATCAAGCTGAATGGTACTCAAGTCTAATACATGAGATGGATCCCCGATATACTTCCGGAGCATAGACACATAGAATACTGGATGAACACTAGACAAACTGGGTGGCAAGGCCAGCTCATATGCCACCTCTCCAACCCTCCTAAGTATCTCAAAAGGACCAATGTACCTGGGACTCAGCTTCCCCTTCTTCCCGAACCTCATGACACCCTTCATGGGTGAAACCTTCAGTAATACTCTATCACTAACCATGAAAGACAACTCTCGAACCCTATGGTCTGCATAACTCTTCTGGCAAGACTGTGCTATGCGAAGCCTCTCCTGAATCAACCTCACTCTATCCAGAGCATCATGAACTAACTCAGTCCCTATTAATCTATCCTCACCAGGCTCAAACAATCCCACGGGAGATCTACACCGTCTGCCATACAACGCCTCGTACGACGTCATCTGAATACTCGACTGATAACTGTTGTTGTAGGCAAACTCAGCAAGTGACAAGAACTCATCCCACGAACCACCAAAGTCAATCACACAAGCTCGCAACATATCCTCCAAGATCTGAATAGTGCACTCAGACTGCCCGTCTGTCTGAGGGTGAAATGCAGTGCTCAACTCAACACGTGTACCTATCTCCCGTTGAAATGCTCTCCAGAACTAAGAAGTGAACTGAGTGCCCGTGTTAGATATAATAGACACTGGGACCCCATGCAACCTGACAATTTCCCGAATAAAGATCACCGCCAACTACTCTGACGAGTAAGTAGTACAAACTGGGATAAAATGTGCGGACTTGGTCAGCGGATCAACAATCACCCACACAGAGTCGAACTTCCTCGAAGTCCGAGGGAGTCTAGTAACAAAATCCATGGTGATCCTCTCCCACTTCCACTCGGGAATAACCATACGCTGATTGACACTGCCCGGTCTCTGATGCTCATACTTGACTTGCTGGCAGTTGAGGCACTTGGCTACATGCCTAACAATATCCATCTTCATCCTTCTCCACCAGTAGTGATGTCTCAAGTCTTGGTACATCTTCACGGCACCTGGATGAATAGAGTACCGCGAACTATGTGCCTCCTCTAGTATCAACTCTCGTAGGCTATCTACATTGGGCACACAAATACGGCCCTGCATCCTCAGAACACCATCGCTGTCGATAGTCACATCTCTAGCATCATTGTGTAGCACTCTATCCTTAAGGACAAGCAAATGTGGGCCATCCTACTATCGCTCCCTGATGCGATCATATAAAGAAGACCGAGAAACAATACAAGCAAACATTCGGCTCGACTCTGAAATATCCAACCTCACTAACCGATTGGCTAGGGCTTGAACGTCATAAGGAAATGGCCTTTCCCAAACTGGGATATAAGCTAGGTGCCCATACTGACCACCTTCCAAGGCATCGGCCACAACATTGGCCTTCCCCAGATGATACAAGATAGTGATGTCATAATCCTTAAGCAACTCCAGCCACCTTCGGTGCCTTAAATTAAGGTCCTTCTGTCTAAATAGGTGATGAAGAATGCGATGATCCGTATACACCTCATAGGAGACACCATACAGGTAATGCCTCCAGATCTTCAGAGCGTGAACTATGGCTGCTAGCTCCAAATCATGAACAGGGTAGTTCTTCTCATGGGGCTTCAACTGGCGAGAAGCATAAGCAATGACTCTACCCTCCTGAATCAATACACAACCAATGCCAACTCCTGAGGCATCACAATATACAGTATAAGGATCTGAAGATGGCGGCAGTATCAAGACTGGTGCTTTGGTCAGTGCTGTCTTAAGCTTCTGAAAGCTCTCCTCGCACTCCTCGGACCATACGAAAGGAGCACCCTTCTAATTCAATCTAGTCAAGGGTGAAGCAATAGAACAGAATCCCTGAACAAATCGGCGATAATACCCTGCCAATCCCAGGAAGCTACGGATCTCAGTAATTGAGGTTAGTCTGGGCCAACACTACACTGCCTGTACCTTCCTCGGATCTACCTGAATACCATCTCGGGACACCACGTGTCCTAAGAATGCCATGGACTCGAGCCAGAACTCACACTTGGAGAACTTGGCATACAACTTCTCCTCCCACAATCTCTTTAACACAACTCTAAGATGTTGAGCATGCTCCTACTGGCTACGAGAGTACACCAGGATATCATATGAACACAATCACGAAGGAGTCCAAATATGGTCGAAATACACTATTCATCAGATGCACGAATGCTGCTGGGGCATTGGTTAGCCCAAAAGACATCACAAGAAACTCATAATGCCCATACCTCGTCCTGAAGGCTGTCTTCATAATATCAGACTCTCTAATCTTTAGCTGATGGAAGCCTGAACGAAGATCAATCTTCGAGAATACCCTAGCTCCCTGGAGCTGATCAAATAAATCATCAATGCGAGGCAGAGGATACTTATTCTTCACTGTTACCTTGTTCAACTGCCGGTAGTCAATACACATCCTCATAGAGCCATCCTTCTTCTTAACAAACAGGACCGTTGCACCCCACGGCGACACACTCGGCCTAATGAACCCCTTATCTAGGAGTTCCTGGAGCTCCTCCTTCAATTCTTTCAGCTTAGCTGGTGCCATATGATATGGATGAATAGAAATAGGCTTAGTGGCTGTCACCAAATTGATCCCAAAATTAATGTCCCTATCCGGCGGCATGCGCGACAGGTCTGAGGGGAATACATTAGGAAAGTCCCGCACAATGGGAACAGAATCAATACTGGGAGTCTGCGCTTCGACCTCCCGCATAAATGCCAAATAAGAAAGACAACCCTTCCCAACCATTCATTGGGCATTGAAGAAAGATATTACCCTGTTGGGTACATAATCAGTCATGCCTCACCACTCAATCCTCTGAATGCCCGGCATAGCCAAAGTGACTGTCTTAGCATGACAGTCTAGAATAGCATGACATGGAGATAACCAATCCATGCCCAATATAACATCAAAATCAATCATGTTGAGAATCAATAGGTCCACTCGGGTCTCCAGACCCCTAATAGTGACCAGATAGGACCTGTATACATGGTCCACAACAATAGTATCCCCCACCGGGGTAGACACATGCACTAGCAACTCAAGACACCCTCGGGTCGTGCGCAAATGAGGAGCAAAATATGTAGATCCATAAGAATAAGTAGAACCAGGATTGAATAACACTGAGGCATCCCTGTGGCAGACTGAAATAATAATTGTAATGACATCATCAGAAGCAACGACCTTAGATCGACCCTGAAGAGCATAACATCTAGCCTGTCCGCCTGATCGGCCTCCCCCTCGAGGGCGACCCCTAGCTGGCTGACCCTCACCCCTAGCTGGCGGGGCAGGCGCTGATGTAAAAGGACCACATGACGAGGGCTGCCCCCTCTGCTAATATGACCTGGAAACAAAATGGGGACACTCTTCGCGGATGTGCCCAAACTCTCCGCACTCGAAGCAACTCCCAGGTGCTGGGGGGATGAGACTGATGAGGACCCCTAGCACTGGAGTGTCTAGCTGATGAAATAGGCCGAGAAGAACCCCTGGACAGATGGGGCCTGTGAAGAACTCTGATCTGGCATAGCACTGAGAGATGGCTGGCTCTGGTGCGAACCCTGATAACCCTAGCTAGAAGACCATCTATGGCGATCTGAGCGGCCTGACTGTGAAGACCTAAAATAGCGACCTCGGCTCTGCTGATCCTGGCCTCTAGTTTGAGTGCCACTGGAACTAGCTGATAGAGGCCTCTTGGCCTCCCTATCATCCCGCTCCCTGCGATGATTTGTCTCTATGTCGCGAGCGATATCCAAAGCATCGTCAAAAGTACAGCTCAAAACTCTCTCTCGGGTCATCAGAATACGGATGGGATAGATAAGGCCATCCACAAAGCGTCCAATCCTCTCTCTATCGGTTGGAACCAACCACGGTGCATATCTAGACAACTTTATAAATCTGATCTCATACTATGATACTGACATATCTCCCTGGCGGAGACACTCAAACTACTTACGCATCTCCTCTCTCTGAGATAGAGGCACCCACTTCTCCAAGAACATAGTGGAGAACTCTGGTCATGATAGTGGTGCTGCCCCTGCTGATCTGCGGCGCTCATAAGCCTCCCACCAAGCGAAGGCTGGCCCCTGGAACTGAAAGGTAGTGAAAGACACACCGCTGGACTCCGAGATCTCTACCGTATGGAGCATCCGACGACACTTATCCAGAAAACCTTGGGCGTCTTCGCCCAGAGCACCAGTGAACACTGGAGGAGATAATCTGCTGAACCTCTCGAGATGACGCTGCTCATCATCAGTCATAGCTGGGACCCTGTCCCCCTGAACTTGATCTGCCGGCTGTAATGGAACCACAGGCTAAACTGGAGGAGCCTCAGGTATCTACAGGCCCTGCACTGCTGGCCCTGGAGTGCGTGCTGCGGGGGTCTGATGACCACCCCCGGTCTCTGATGCAGCTGCTGCGGTGGTAACTGAAACCGCCTGTGCCAGGCCAGTGCAAACTGCTAATATCTGAGCCAGGGTCTCCTGTAGACCCGCAATCACAATGGGCACAGCTGGTGCCTAAACTGGCGCTGCTGAAGCCTCAACAACTAGAGGTTGTGGGTCAGCTAGCACTGCCTCAACTGCCCTACCTCCGCCACGACCACGGCCGTGTCCACGGCCTCTAGCAAGTGGTAGTGGTGGTCGTCCACCTCGTTTGGAAGCTCGAGTTCTCGCTATCTGAGAGAGAATAGAATGTCAAAGTTTAGTTTGAGTCAACAAAAATCGCACGATGAGAATTTCAAGAATTGAAACTTTCCTAAAAGGTTTGCAGCCTCCCGAGGATAAGTACAAGCGTTCCCGTACCGATCCATGAGACTCTACTAAACCGGATCATGACTTGGGAGACCTGTTAACCTAGGCTCCAATACCAACTTGTCACGACCCAAACCCCGGTCGTGATGGCGCCCAACAAAATGCTAGGTAAGCCCGACCATGTTATCCATTAAACAGCAGATATTAGTTAAAGATGATCATTCAAATTTAAATAGCATATTTTCATATCAAAATGACAAACGTGGAAGTAGAAGCATACAAAATACGGTCCCAACCAAATCGTGGTGTCACAAGTCTGAGCCTCTACAGATAAAACAGCCTATACAAACAAGTCTGGGCAAAAAGGAAGACAACAAAATGATAAAGAAGGAGAAAAAAGGTTCTGCGGACGTCGGCAACTACCTCGTAGTCTCCGCAGAATAGAAATAAATAAGCAGCTGCGACAGCTCAACTGCTCTTTGGCACCTGTGAATCTCCACAAAACGTACAGGGGAGTGGGGTGAGTATATTTCAACTCAGTGAGTAACAATAATAAACAATAACTGAAAATAAGAACACCGGTACTATCATTAAACAGTTCTAAGGGCAACCTCACAGGTAAGTCATCACTACGTTGAATACCCTTATCTCCAGTCCACACCTATCTTAGCAAGGTCCCACACTGACCTAATCCTTACTCGTAACGCTACGGTGTACAACTAACCCAAAACGTATATATGTGTCTATAATGTATAAGTATATAAGTACATATATGGATATGTATAAGTATAACGCTGCGGCGTGTAGCCCGCTCCAATACATATAACGCTGCGGCGTGTAGCCCGCTCTATTTTAACGTCGACGGTGCTCACTAGGGGTGTATACAGACTTTGGAGGGGCTCCTTCAGCCCAAGCGCAATGATGTCGTGGCGTGCGGCCCGATCCCCACATATATTACTACGGTATGATCCAATATATATATATATATATATATATATATATATATATATATATATATATATATATGCATCCATCCCATAATATACTCCAGCACCCACTGAGAATATGTGTAGACTTAGACTTCGAAGGGGCTCATACAGCCCAAGCGCAATAATACTGCGGCGTGCAGTTCGTCCCACTTGCATATATTACTGTGGCGTGTAGTCCGATCCACATATACATCACTGCGGCATGCAGTCCGATCCAATGTAGGTATAAACATATTGTACCTCATAATGGGTCCTCGACCCTTTCCCAGTCAGTATAGACTTGGTCTTTCAGGCCCACTCAGCTAAATCAGGGAATTTCCACCATAGGTAGTCTATCACGTAGTACATATCTAGTACTGGCCTACGATATGCTATACAACTAATATTACGGCTGAGTGTAAGTTTCCACATGATATAGGGGTCACCAAGCTCTACAGGTTCCCTAATGCTACAGATAGGCACAAGGCCCCAAACATGGCTACTAGCCCAATTACACAGTTATAATCCCATTCACAGTCATAATACACAATACACTATCAGTTGGAAAGGACCAAGTCCAATTCCCCAATCACAATTTCACCACGCCCGTCACATGACGCGTATTTCATCTCATCATAGCACTGTAAAGTGCTAGTACGGGGTTTCAAACCCTTAGTACATTATTTACTATCACCACTCACCTCGATACGGTAGAAGCCTTAGTCCGCCTTGCGCTTGCCTCATAATTCAATCAAATCGGATGCCGAATCTGCTCAAAATCAAGGAGAATACATCAATGTAGGCTAATTAGACACGACCCATTCGAAATAACTCCATTTACCCAAAACCCACAAAGTTGACAAAACCTGACTTTTGGTACGCTTCTCGAAAAATTAAGAAAGTTATATTTTCGGAATCCTTAACTTAACACGAGTCCATACATATAAAGTTTTCCAAAATCGGACTCCATTTCCCCATTCAAATCAACATTTTACCATAACCCCGGCTTAGGGCTAAATTCCCCCATTCATTCATCCAATTTCAGTGAAATAAAGGGAGATTCTAAGTTAAAAACAAGTATTTGAACCATGAAACTTACCTCCGATGCTTTCCCGATGAAATCCCTGTAAATTCTCGTCTTTATGCTCTCAAAGTTCACTCAAACTTGATGAAATATGAAAACCCTCGCGTGTGGAAATGTTACTTAATAGGTCTGTCCGCCCAGGCAATTACACTATGCAATCGCATCCCCTCATTGCGATCGTATAGAACAAATGATAGCTCGAATTAATTAAGGCTATGCAATCGCACTTCCCCACTGCGATCTCGTAGAACATTTTTCCCAGGCTGCAAATTACTACTATGCGATCGCAAACTGACCCCGCGATCGCATAGAACAATATGCTTCTTAGGGACCCCGGGTCATTTCACCCTATGTGTTCGCACAAGTGACCCTACGATCGCAGAATGCCAGGTTCCATACCTATCTGATCGCATCCCATTATACGCTATCACATAGAACAACTCGGGGGCTCACTTCCATCCTTCTATGCGATCGCATCTACTCTATGCGATCGCATAGAGCATCCGTCTACAACAAAAACCAGCAGCCAACAGCAGTTCAAAAAATGCAAGAAATGGTCCGTTTTGACCCCCCGGATTCGTCCCGAGGCCCCTGGGACCCCAACAAAAAACACCAACATATTCCATGTCACGAAACAAATTTGTTCCAATCCTAAAAACACGGAAAACATCGAATCCAAGTGAATTCAAGCCTAAGTTTTTCATTTAAACTTTCGCAACCAACATTCGATCAAAAATCCGACCAAACGAACTCCGAACGACATGAAATTTTGCAGGCATATCCAAAATCACCTAACGGAGTTACTGCAACTATTGGAATTCCATTCTGACTCCCGGATCAAAATCTCACCTACCGTTCGGATATTACAAAAATTCAACTTTAACCAATTCGAGCCAAAAACTACACCGGACTTCCCAATTCACTCCCGATTGCTCTCCTAGCTCATAAATGACCTCCCAAAGCTGACCGAATCATCAGAATTCGATTCCGAGATCTTTAACTCACAAGTCAACATCCAGCTGACTTTTTTCAACTATTCCTTCTTCTAAGAGATTATTTATCTCATTTCCGACCAAACTCGACCCGGATCGACTCAAGCTTACCACACATACATATTGTAACATTAACAAACATATAACATGGATAACGGGGTGATAGCTCACATGATGACGAGCCGGGTCATCACAACTACACCTTCACTGAAGCAATATCCTTGGACCTCATCTTTCGAACCTGTCGACCCAAAATAGCCACCGGCTCCAAATTATATGATAAATCATCATCCACCTGAACCGTGCTGAAATCCAACACATGGGATGGGTCCCCAACATACTTTCAGAGCATAGACACATGAAATAACAGATGCACACTAGACAAGCTGGGTGGCAAAGCAAGCTCATATGCCATCTTTCTAATCTTCCTAAGTATGTCAAAAGGGCAAATAAACCTCAGACTCAGCTTCCCTTTCTTTCTGAACCGCATAACACCCTTCATGGGTGAAACCTTCAATAAGACTTTCTCGCTTACTATGGATGACACATCACAAACCTTCCGATTCGCATAACTCTTCTGGCGCGACTATGCTGTGCGAAGCCTCTCCTGGATCAACTTTACCCTCTCCAAAGCATCCCACTACTAGAAATTAGGTCTATGGGAACCCTTCCAAAACCGTGGCAATATATGCTTAGACCGTCCCTATAGGGCTATCAAAACAGATTCAGAGTCGTTTTGGGATTCAGTGTTACAATAGGTCTAATTGAACGGTTATTTGTAACGGTTTAAGAACTGTCTCCATACTAACGGTTATGGTTTTGTTACCAAATCTCTATATGGGAACGGTTGTATTTTCTATTAGGACGGTGATAAACCGTTGCTGTATAATTATTCCAGCAGTTTTTAAGTCTATTGCAACGTTTTTGATGATACATTGCAACGGTTTTTGTGATATTGGAACAATTTTCAGTACCCTATTGCAACGGATATTATTACATATTGCAGCGGTTATTAGGGATGCTGTTACTATTTGCCTTGTCTACTGGAACGGTTATATGCTCTATTGCAACAATTCACAATTGAATTTCTAATACTTATGTAAGCAAAATGAGGAATATTTTCCTATGCAATGAAATTTTTTAACTCATATCTTATATAAACCACAAAATAAAATTAAAATATTCAACAAGCAACTCATATACAAAAACAAAATGTGAATACATTGTTTGATGAACAATTTAAAGGTCAAAATAGATGAGTTTGCATACAAAAATTAAAGTTCTAAACCAAAATATCTTTGAACATAATGATAGAAAGTTTAACAACGATCAACAACACTCAGGTAAGGTCTTCATCACTTCTTTCTTCCGCAATCGCTGCACCTACAAAAGAAAACTAGAAATAATTAAATAAATATTTTAAAAGATAATTTGATCACAAAAGTAATTAAATGACCAATTTGATAACTCCAAAATTTTAAAACGCTCTAAATTCTTAAAATTTTGGCAGAGTTTCCTTTGTAAATAGGACCATCCCAAAATTGTCAAACTGCTCAAAACATCATTATCCTTGTTGAGGTGCATATCCAAATCAAATGACAGCAAAAAAACAACAGTACAACAGTATCCAAACGTCATTAGGCCACACATATCCAAACATAATTAGCCCACACTAACAACAAAAAGATGAACTTAATACCAGAACAATAGTATCAACTACTCTAAAGGAGACAAAGCTGCAAGAAGGTCAAAGTAACAGCAATTAGGTCACTATATACCACAACTCACTGTATTGCTGCTTGATCACAATAGAAAGCACAATGTTAAACCAATCAACATTAAATCAATTGCAGTAATGTTTACATTACCCTTGAAATACTTGTTGATAATTGTTGCACATTCAAATCTTCATGTAATCTATTGAATTTGCAGCTGGGGAATCGACTACTAGATTTAGAAATAAGCGTGAAATCTGCTGAATATATATGGTCACGTGGTGCCATTTCTGATGAACTGCTTACAATGAGAAGAAAAATCTGTAACGAAATGAGGTTCTTGTTGGAAAATATTCCCTTATGAGCAGTTAAACAACTGATTCATTAGAAAGACTGCAGTTTGACCTCGATTTAAAGCAGTAGTTAGACTTGTTTCAAAAGAGTTACTTGTTTCAGAAGAGTTACTTGTTTGACTTAATTATTTCAAATGATTTCAGAAGAGTTACTTGTTTGACTTAATAATTTCCATTGATTTTAGAGGAGTTACTTGTTTGACTTAACTCTTCAAATGATTTCAGAAGAGTTACTTGTTGCAGTTTGATCTCGATTTAAAGCAGCAGTTAGACTGCAGTTTGACTTGTTTAAGAAGAGTTACTTGTTTCCACAAGCAAGTTCAACAGAGAAGAGTTACTTGTTTGACTTAACTCTTCAAATGATTTCAGAAGCGTAACTTGTTGCAGTTTGACCTCGATTTAAAGCAGCAGTTAGACTGCAGTTTGACTTGTTTCAGAAGAGTTACTTATTTCCACATGCATGTTCAACAGAGAAGATTTACTTGTTTCAGCATATTAGCACCATAACCGAGGATAAACTTCATTAGCCCACACATATCCAAACATCATTAGCCCACAGAATGTAAACATGATTCGACGGGGTAGAGAAGGATTTTGTACACTAGAGGAATACAACAGAATGCGCACATGAAGTACCAAACTAAGACAGTAGATCTTACAAAAATTATTAAATTTTCAATGAGTTAATACCTGGAATCAGTTGGCCTTCTTTGTCGATACCAGTAGATGGACGATAGATTGGTTGCAATGCTGTTTGCTGAGCAGATGAAGCTTCTCCTAATGAATTATCACCCAATGCCGCCAGAATAATGTTAGCATCAATATTAATTCCTGAATGTTGAAGTCGTCCAAGGACATCAGCAACAACTTTTTGACGAATAGTTGCTTTTTGTTCTTCAATTTTTTCCTCCATTCTTTATAACTTCTCCTCCAATTTTTGTATAGAATTTGAAGTATTCGAAGAGGGTTCAAAACATCCTACTTTCCCTCCCAAAGAAGTTCTTGTAACCCCCCGTCCATACAATCTCAGACGTCCCGGATGTTCAGGTCCCATAACAATTGCAAATACCTCTACGGACTCATTGCCATTTAAGTTTTGTTGTGCTTCAACTTCCTCCATTTCAGCCTACAAAGCAAATTCATAATAATGTAATTCAAGTAAACAATAAGTAACCAAATAGAAACAAATAATTGATCTCGATATAACATTAATTAAATATAATCGTACAATTTAACTAGTTGTATCTTCATTCGAGGACTTGTATGATCGCCCAACTTTTCTTTTCCTTGTAGCAACAAAGACTTCCTTTGCTGATAAAGGATCCGAAGTTTCTCTGTCTTTTTCCTAGTTACATGAAAGTGAGTTAGCATTCTTATTGATCTGGCATGAACTAAACAAAAGCTAAAACTGAAATTTTTCTGCCACGATTTACTAGTTACACACTAACTTAGAGTGAACTAAAGCAAAACTTCTTTTTCCAGTAGTGTGAGGATTCTTCAACTTTTTCCGATTTTCAACGTTAGTTTTAGACATTCTCTACAAACAGAAAGAAGCATCAAATAATGAAATATATAATGCTTCCTATTTGAGTTGTATGTGCTTAAGCAACCAAGCAAGAAAGGAAGAAGTGAGCGATCAAGTGACAAGTGTGAGAGCTAGTGAGAAATACAAAAGAGAAACAAAGAGAGGTGCTGGTGTGTGAGTGAAGGATAAAAATCAAGTGTAAAATTGTAAGACTGAAGCTGGTTCTTACTTTATAATAATAATAAAATTTAAGTGGAGAGCAAACAATCATGCTCAACAATTTTCAACAACTTTTGCCTCTGTTAATTTTGGAAGTTTTATCTTCCTTCTGTTCTAATTTTGAGATAATTGCACCTTTCTACTTAACTTTTTCAAGCAATCTGTGTCTATCAAAATCTTTTAGGATTCTTCTAAAACTTTCTATATGGCTTAATAGTGCATGAGCCCTTAAGCCATCGTCTGTGCATTTTCTATACTGAAGTTAGCGCTTAGCTTCCCTTTAAAACTTGAAATCCTCCCACTGCCTATCAAGTGCTTGTGCGTCTTTATTCAACCCAAACCAAGTGAGAAGTGTTAGAGCTATATTTATTAAAGGAAGGAGATCGCGTAATGTTTGACATAGTTTCCAATGGAGAAACACCTATATTTAAAGCTCATAGCAAGTTTCTCTTGTTTTCTTCTAATAATCTCTTGTTGATATTGTTTAGGGATAGTTTAACATATATATATATATATATATATATATATATATATATATATATATATATATATATATATATATATATATATATGGAAGATCTCTTGATCCAAAACAAAGAAAGAAATATGATGTGTCCAAATATCTATAGGACACTCATTGCCATCAGAAACAGATCTTTTATGCTTCAACTGAATGTTATATTTTTGGTTTAAATTCATTTTCAGTCTAAGTTATGACATTGTTGTTTCAATCTAAAAACTAGATTTGAGATGAAGTCCATCCCTCCATCAACTAAAGAAGAAGAAGTATTTGGATGCCAAAATAATCTCAGATGAAGGTCTGGATATTCAAAGCAAACACTTCTATATACTTGTCTGATATAACCCTTAACTTCATTTTTCATTTCCGATTGTAATATTTCTTCTTCTATTTTCTTAAGTAATTGTATGTGTAATTAACAAATGTAACAGAAAAAACAAAGGGCAACATCAAGGCATCAGAGCGATATCCGAACTGGAACCATTAACGCACAAATTACTGATCCCTCAGTGAGAGAAGCAGTGATAAAAATCATAAAACCTGACTCAGAGTTGGCTGATTTTATTGAGGCTGAATGCAGCAAAAGTTCATGGCAAGGGATTGTCACTAGGCTGTGGCCTAATACCAAGTATGTGGATGTTGTCGTCACTGGAACCATGTCACAATGTATATCAACCCTTGAGTATTATGGCAGTTACCAATTCATAGAATTAATAACGAAGTCAAAGACTCTATCCCCATGTCCAAGTCGCAAAATGAGAAAGAACAACAACAATTAGTCGATCTGGTTGATGTCAAGATTGGGCAGGAGTACGACCTTGTTGTTACCACATATTCTGTTACTTTCAAACACCAAATAAAATGCTCGACGCAAACTAGTTGTTCCATTATCTGTCCAACCATTCTTCTAATGCTTAACATATCTTGAAATTTGTACCATTTCAGGACTCTACAGATACAGGGTGGGTGATGTGCTTCGGGTTGCTGGATACAAGAATTGGGCAAATACAGGAGCTAAAATACCGGTGAACTTGAATCCTCTCAATGAACTCACCAGTAAATAAATATGGCATAGACAACAATTAGGCAGAATCAGGACAACAATTGGGTAGAATCAGGGCAGAAATCGGGCAGAATCTAGGCAGAATTTGGGTAGAATCATGGCCGAATTTTGGCGGAAACGGGGCAGAATTTTTCTGAAAAAATTTCGCCATCATTTTAACGCTTTTTGGACGTTTAGAAAGAAGAAGAAGAAGAAGAAGAAGAATGAAAATAAAAACATACCTCCAATTATGACATACCATCTATTGACCTTGCTGGTCGATCAGGGAACTCAATACACTTATCACACCTATCAATAGACACTGCGGGTGATGTCTTCAGCAACAAAAAGCCATAAGGAAAGGATTGGTTATGAAGAAGGAGAATATTCTTATGCAGAAAGGGAACGAAGCTGATTCGCTAGACAATTACGAGGGTTGTGATGAGCAAAATACGAGTTTTACCAATGCAGAAAAGATCAATACACCAATTTCAAAAGCAGCAACAAGGAAGAAGAAAAAAAGGTGCAGAAGGTGCTTAGAAGTAGTTCAAGAAGACGAAGAAGAACAAGTAAAAAAGTCGTATACCTAGAGTTTCTCAGAGTTCCAATACCTAAGGAGTTCCTTAAACTGAGAAACTGGAACATATTCAGGGATATGTTGCATTCGAGTTTCATCACTTTTATATGGGTCAAAGTAATTTTTTTTCAATCTACTCTTAGGCATTCTCCAGGCAGCTTGAACTGATTCCAAAGTATATTTTTTTGCAGCTTCAGGAATATCATAGTTTTCCTACAATTGGTGTCAAATCTATTAGTGCCGAAAATATGAAAGATTTTCAATCAAAAATTAAAACTTAAGAAGTTTAGACCTTGGTATATTCCCATATATCCTCTTTTGTGTCCATCTTCCTCCAATCCAAAATATCAAGAGGACATAGAGTCACATTCCTTGCCAATGTGCCGAGGAAGCTTCCAAACTCTGTCACAACTGCTTCACTAGGACCAACGAGTTGATTTAAGTTGTTGAGTAAAATCAATTTACGCTCATGTCGTCCATGTACACTTTTCATCTTTGTTTTTCCTCTTTTTCTTCTTTGCATAGAAGGGCCTTCAACTATTCGAACCCAACAAAACCACCAAATTACTATTGTTGATATATTTTTTATGACTGAAATAGGATGTAAATATTCAAGATTCTAAAACACAAATATTTATCTTCGTCACTATATAATAGTTTCCTTCATTTAAGAGCCAGCAACAATATAATGGAATGAGTTTCTAAAAATAAAAGGCAATAATCAAAGATGCAGTTAGTTGGTTCAAATGGAAACTAAGATGTTACCAGAGCAAATAAAATACAAGGAATAAAATAGTATACCAAGTTGAACAGCACGTGGAGAAGCCATTGTTAGAGGGATGCCTCTAATTAGCTTATTCATATGCAAATTAAACCTATATATATTTGACAAGTACATATTTTTAGATAAAGTCTATAGGTTCTTACCTTGTTCGTTACATTGTTCATCTTCAACAAGAGTTGTAGAATCCAATTGAACTTGTTCCTCTACTACTTGTGTTGTAGGAGTTGTTGATCTTGTTTGTACATGGGCTGCTACTTCTGAATATTGTGGCACTTGCAGATTCTCTTCAATGATATTCAGAGGCTTTTTGTTAGATTGTCTTGGAGGAGCAACATGTTTTGCAAAAGTGGTTGATCTAGTTTGTGCATGGGCTACTGCTCCTGGCAGATTCTCTACAATAGTATTCGACTGCTCTTTGTTTGATTGTCTAGCGGGAACAACATACTTTTTGCTAAACAAAGTCCTTATTTGGTTTGCCAAAGATGCCATTGTTCCAGGTTTTGTGTATGTTGCGTTTGTCTTTCTTTTGAGCATTGAACGTCTTTTTTGACTCATATCTATCAAATCTGAAATTCAAAAAGATAGGAAGGTTAAACGATGTTTAGCAAATTCAAATATTGAAGTAAGGAAGATTGTATATAATCATTCAGTAATCTTGAACTTCGTTCGAATTAAGGCAATTTTGTTGTTCTAACTGCTTATATATCAACAGGATGATGACTTGATTATAGCTAATCTTGGTGACTCTCGAGCTATATTAGGAAGAAAGACAGATGAAGGAACAATCGAGGTTGTTCAGTTAACTACTGATTTGAAACCTAGCCTGCCTTGTAAAACTCTTCTTCCTTAATATTGTCATGATACTAGCCACAATTCAATTTCAGATTGACTTACTAATGCCTAGATCATATACTGTTTGATGCATGCAGCTGAAGTAGAAAGAATAAGGAACTGCGGTACAAGAGTGCTTGCACTAGAAAAAGAGGCACATATACAGAGTGCAACAGGAATTGAATGCAACAAAGTGCAATATGAATTGACTGCAAAAAGAGGCACATATACAGATCATCCTAATTAAAAAGCCTGTACCAATTTACATATTTTTTGAGGGATATTTATTTCACAGCATTTTAATCAAAGCATACTAGGTTGGACTATAGTTTCTAGTACTTAGCATATTACAAAAGCTTGAAACTGAAACAAAAAGCTTGAAACTGAAACAAAAATAGACTATATATGGACTATAGTTTCCAGTACTTAGCATATTACAAAAGCTTGAAACTGAAACAAAAATAGAAGTTTCCAGTTTCCAGTATTATAAAAATAGAAGTTTCCTCCTTAATCATCAGCCGCCATCCAATCCCAATCTGTATCATCTACATCATCCTCCTCTTCTGATGTTTCCATAACTGTATCTTGTGAATGTTGTACATCAGTTGGCATATCAATAACATCAAGAGGTACATCTTCTCTCGACCATCTAAAATCAATATTGGCTAATCTAGTTGATGGACCTGCTTCATCATTAGGCTCCCTCCAAAATGTCTGCCCAACATTATGAATATTCTCTTCCTCCAAATCATACAAATCAACAGGAACTTTATTTCTTGCATAATAAACATCTTTCTCGATTGGATCCTCGACGTAAAAAACTTGATGTACTTGAGATGCCAACACAAAAGAGTCATTAGTACTACATAATCGGTTAAAGTATACCCGAGTTAACCCATATTCATCTACTTCATTACGAAACCAATCATATCTAAATAGTACAACACTAAAGTGGCCCCAATAATCAATCTCAATGATATCGTGAATAGCTCCATAGTAGAGAACCTCTCCATCAATGTGATTTTGGTCCCTAGCACTAGCAAAACTATCAGTTGGGTAATGATTTTCTAACAGCAACTTGGAGCAAGTAATGCATTATAAAATAAGCATCATGACTCTTGTACCCTGATATTTTCATCTCTTTCTCATGACACAATGTGATATATTCGAGGCACAACCTTTTGGCAATTTGGCATTTTTAAAGACAGTGCAAAATCGCATCTTCTCTTCTGGATTCATGTATCAACAAGCTTTAGCCAAAGAAATTGTTCCACTTACAACATCTTGTATCGGTTGAAGCTCTTTTCATATTCCTATTTCTTGCAAATCGTAACGAGAATTTACATGATCTTTTGACTTTCCATCTATCTCCAATAATGTTCCAAGAATACTATCACATATATTTTTCTCAATGTGCATCGGATCAAGATTGTGCCTTAATTTGTTAGTTTCCCAGATGGTAGTTCAAAGAAGATGGATCATTTCTTCCATGGACACTTGTTAACCCGAGACCTTTTCTTTTGGACCTTTTCAAAGACATTCTTGAATTCACGCAACTCTTCAAGGATTTCTACACCTGACAAAATATTAGGTGCAAGTCTATGATCCTACTTTCCATCAAATGATTTCTTATCTCTTCGAAACGGATGTTCAGGAGGCAAAAATGCCCGATGACCCATGTAGCACATCTTTCGACTATGCTTGAGATATTGAGAACATGTGCCATGATTACAAGTGGGGAATGCCAATTTTCCCTTTGTGCTCCATCCAGAAAGCATTGCTAGTGCAGGAAAATCACTAATTGTCCACATTAATGCTACACGCAATTGAAACATCTGGTTGGATTTGGCATCAAATGTTTCTACACTGAATTCCCATAGTTCCTTCCATTCAGCAATTAGTGGTTGTAGATACACATCTATATCATTTCCCGGAGAGGACGAACCTGGGATGATCATTGACAAGATTATATACTCTGTCTTCATGCAAATCCAAGGCGATAGATTATAGTTCATTAACATAACAGGCCATGTGCTATGGGAAATGCTCATTGTTCGAAATTGGTTGAAACCATCACTTGAAAGACCCAATCTAACATTGCAAGGGTCGCTAAAGAATTCAGGGGTGCAAGGAGTCGAATTCCTTCCAAGCATCACCATCAGCAGGATGTCTTATATTTCTATCATTCGGTCGTTAAGTGGCATGCCATCTCATATCTTCAGCTGTTTCGGGACACATGAATATTCTCTAAAGTCGAGGCTTTAATGGAAAGTACCTTAAAACTTTTGCAGGGGTTTTGGTCTTTTTATTAGTCAAGACATTAACAACATCCTTTCATCTAGAAGACCCATACACAGAACAAGTATCTGCATTTACATTGTCATTCCAAAATAACATGCAATCATTAGGACATGCACGTATTTTTTCAAAATGAAGGCCCAAATCTTTTATCATGCTTGTAGCCTTGTAGAAAGACTCGGGTAGCTGAGCAAATGGAAATGCCTCTTTTAACAACTCCAACAAGTCTGTGAATGCCACATTACTCATCGCATGAATGCATTTAAACAAGTACAACCGAATCGTGAAACCTAATTTGGAAAAATTCTCACACCCTGGATATAATTCTCCTTTCCCTTCTTCTACTAATTTAAAGAATCTTTTTGCATCTTCTGATGGTCCATCCCTCACTCCTTCATGTCCCAAATCATCATCGACATTTCGAAATGTATCATGAAGTAATCTATCAATATAGTCAAACATGTCAGGACCTTCATCATTACTGCTTGGGCATCGAGACTTTCTCGAGGAAAATCCTTCCCCATGGAAAACCCATTTGTTGTATCCATGAACAAAACCATTAACAATCAAGTGGTCTTCCACCACATTCCTATGATGCCAAAAACAATTAGCGCACACTTTACAAGGGCATAATATTTGATTTCCTTGAGACTCGTTCAAATGCTTTATCAAGCAATTCATTCACTCCTTGTATGTACTCATCAGTTGACCTTCGAAGGCCCATCCACTTTTTATCTCCGTTATCCATTAAATTAATTTTATCCTACATAACACCAAAACAACTAGTGTACAATTGATTTAGATACTCCTAATAAAAAAATCAAATAATAAGAAAGATAGAAAAAAGTCACTTATTGTCAAAATTATATGGATTTCACTATTGCAAATTTTAATAGTAATTTTATGTTTATAGTTTATTTGTTATGATGTTGTAACTTAATCTAGTCATATTCAGTTGATAGATGTAGTACATCCATTAATATTGATAGTTTTTTCTTAATAAATATTAGCCTTATCCCACAAAGAACTAATGTATGCAACTATTTATTTTTGTTAAACTTGCCAAACTGCATTTAACCAAGTATAGACATGTATAAAACCGCTAGCTCACTTGACGTAGAGCTAGATAAAAAAAATAAATACAAAAGCCCTATAACTATCAGATAACTCCCCATCCATTTCGTCCTATACATTTGCATGACAAACTTAGATAGGGAAACTTTTCAACCATTCCAATATAATCTTCCATTTGCTTTCCTTTTGTCCTCTTCGAAGTAGTTGTAATGTTATGTCTCTAATCCTTAGAGTACTTGTAGTCACTCTCTCCTAAAATACGCATAAGTTTATTTTAATACAAATGTGATATACTGCTGCTGAGAACAAGAATGTTAGTATAGTTGCTCGAGGTCTCTAGTTGTTGCTCCTATTTACTAACCAGTCAATTTCACTGTCGAGTCAACTTAATTTGTGGTTGGATTTCAGTTCTTGGAACTTAGAATTTTGAGTTTATGCTCTATGCGAGTCTAATTTAGTCTGATACAGAAGCGATATCATAGTAGAACAAGAAGGGAGTTTAGTTCAAGACTCAAAAATTCAGAAACTCAAAACCTTTCGAACCTGAACTTTCAACCGTTTTTCAACTAAATCCCAAGTAATAAAATGAATTTTCAACTGTTATCTAACAATTTCAGTCGATTGGACAGGTTTTGGACTCAATTCCGACAGAGGAAACAAAACACATTACTCCCAAAAAGAACAAAAGAATGGTACCAACAACAACTACAGCAAATCAACAACAATATGCATTTCTTGAAGCTACATTTACAGAAAGAACTAAGCACTGTTAATTGCTTCCAGCAAGAAATCAGTGGCTAGATTTATGGAAATAAGGAAAATGCAACAGGGCAAATAGTAACAACACATAAAACTAACAGATAAAATGTGATAGATAACACGAAGAGTCAAGTAGCAACAAATAATAAGAAACCCCTTAATGTAAATCAAAAAAATACCAGGTTTAGATGAAATCAAAAACTAGAAATCATATAATAAAAACAAAGGACATAGTAAATTAATGATTTAGATGAAATCTTACCAGATAAAGAAAGCAGAAGAAGCAGCAAAATAATTTTCCAGCGAAACAAATAGCAAATGCGACACGGAGAAATACTGAGAATCTACATGTAAGAATCGCTTATACGATTGTCTTTCGTCATAACAATAGCGAATTCGTCAGATATTCTTTGTCGGATTAGCAGCTGGTCAGATTTTGGAATAGAGAGAGTCGCGAATTTTAACCTAATTAGAGAGAGTCAGAATTTGGAGTGGAGAGAGTGTCGCGGGCGAAGAAATGAAGGTTTTAGGAATTTACGCCTATAGTATAATTTAATTATTTTATGGGTCCACAAATTATTTTTACTTTATTTTGATAAATATGGTGGAGGGAAATCAGGGAGGGAAAAATAAACTTTTCCCATTTATTTCACAAACCGTTCCTATAAATATCCCTATAGTATCGCCTTACTGAACCGACCTCATTGCTTAATTTATGGTGACGGTTACTAACCTATTGGGACGGTTTTTCTTCATAAGTGTACCAAAAGCCTTTTAACTTTATTGGAACGGTTAAAACCATCCCCAAATATAATCTATTGTAATAGTTCTATAACTGTTACCTAATAACTGTTCCAATAGAACCATTTTTTAGTAGTGTCCTGAACCATCTCGGTCCCTAACAATCTAGCCTCGCCAGGCTCGAACCATCCAATAGGAGATCTGCACCGCCTACTATACAACGCCTCATACGGGGCCATCTGAATACTCGACTAAACTGTTGTTGTAGGGAAACTCTGCAAGTGGCCGAAACTCATCCAATGAAACTCCAAAATCAATAACACAGGCACGCAACATATCCTTCAAGATCTGAATAGTGCACTCAGACTGGCCATCCGTCTGAGGATGGAATGTTGTGCTCAAATCTACCTGCGTACCTAGCACCCGCTGAAATGCCCCCCAAAACTAAGAAGTGAACTGAGTACCTCTATCAGAGATAATAGACACTCGGACTCTATGTAACATAACAATCTCCCAAATAAAGATCCCTTCCAACCGCTCCGATGAGTAAGTAGTACATACTGGAATGAAGTGTGCGGTCTTGGTCAGCCGATCCACAATCACCCAGACTAAATCAAACTTCCTCAAAGTCCGAGGGAGACCACTCATGAAATCCATAGTAATCTGTTCCCATTTCCACACAGGAATAACCATGCGCTGAAGAACACCGCCCGACCTCTGATGCTCAAACTTGACCTGTTGACAGTTCAGACATCGGGCTACATAACTCAGAATATCCTTCTTCATCCTACTCTACCAGTAATGTTGTCTCAAGTCCTGATACATCTTTGCAGCACCCGGATAAATGAAGTACCGCTAGCTGTGAGACTCCTCTAGTATCAACTCTCAAAGTCCATATACATTAGGCATGCAAATCCGGCCCCGCATCCTCAGCATACCATCATTATCAATAGTCACATCCATGGCATCATCATGCTAAAATCTGTCCTTAAGGACAAGCAAATGTGTATCATCATACTGACACTCTCTGATGCGATCATACAAGGAGGACTGAGAAACAACGCAAGCCAACACCTGACTCGTCTATGAAATATCCAATCTCATCATCCGATTGACCAATGCCTGAATATCAACTACGAAGGGCCACTCCCCAACTGGAATGTATGCCAAGCTACCCATACTAACTGCCTTCCTCTTAAAGCATCGGCAACTACATTGGCCTTTCCCGGATGATACAATATGGTAATGTCATAATCCTAAAGCAACCCAAGCTACCTCCACTGTCTCAAATTAAGATCTCTCTATTTGAATATATGCTGAAGGCTGCGATGATCAACATACACCTCACAAGAAACTCCATACAAGTAGTGCCTCTAAATCTTCAGAGCATGGACTATAGCTGCTAACTCCAAATCGTGCACAAGGTAGTTCTTCTCTTGGGGCTTCTACTAGCGTGAAGCATAAGCAATAACTCTACCCTCCTACATCAACACACATCTGATGCCAACTCTCGAGGAATCACCATACACGGTGTAAGAAGTTGAAGTTGATGGCAATATCAAAATTGGAGTCATGATCAAAGCTGTCTTGAGCTTCTGAAAGCTCTCCTCACACTCCTTGGACCACTTAAATGAAACACCCTTCTAAGTCAACTTGGTCAAGGGTGATGCAATAGAAGAATATCCCTGTACAAATTAGTGATAATATCCTACCAACCCAAGGAAACTACGGATCTTAGTAGCTGAGGTCGGTCTAGGCCAACTCTACACTGCCTTTATCTTCTTCGGATAAACCTGTATACCATCACTGGACACCACGTGTCCCAGAATAGCCACAGACACGAGCCAGAACTCACACTTGGAGAACTTTACATAAAGTTTCTCCTCCCTCAATCTCTGTAATACTACAATCAAATGCTGAGCATGCTCCTCCTAGATACGAGAGTACATCAGGATGTCATCAATAAACACAATCACAAAGGAATCTAGATATGACGCTGTTCATGAAATGCATGAACGCGGCTGGGGCATTAGTCACCCTAAAAGACATGACTAGAAACTCATAATGCCTATATATCATCCTGAAAGTCATATTCATGATATCAGAATCCCTAATCTTCAGTTGGTGATAGCCTGAACGAAGCTCAATCTTCGAGAATACCCTCGCTTCCTGGAGCTAATCAAACAAATCATCAATGTGCGGTAGAGGATACTTGTTCTTCACTGTTACCTTGTTCAACTGCCTGTAATCAATACATATCATCATTGAGCCATCTTTATTCTTAACAAACAAGACCAGTACACCTCACGGTGACATACTAGGGCAAATAAACCCCTTATCTAGGAGTTCCTAAAGCTGCTCCTTCAATTCCTTTAACTCAGCTGGTGCCACACAATAGGGACGAATAAAAAATAGGCTGAGTGTCTGGCACCAGGTCAATACTAAAATCAATATCCCTGTTCGGCGGCATGCCCAGCAGGTCCAATGGAACATATCAAGAAAAACCCTCACAACCAGAACAGAATCAAGGCTGGGAGTCTCATCTCCAACATCTCTCACAAATGCCAAATATGATAAACATCACTTCCCAACCATCCGCTAGGCCTTTAAGAAAGAAATTACCCTGCTGGGTACATAATCAGTCATACCATGCAATGTGACTATCTTGGCATGATAGTCTAGAATAGCATGGAACGTAGATAGCCAATCCATGCCCAAAATAACATTAAAATCAACAATGCTCAATAGAAGCAAGTTAACTCGGGTCTCTAGACCCCCAATAGTAACAAAACAGGACTGATATACATGGTTCACAATAATAGTATCGCCCACCAAGGTAGATACATGTACAAGTAATGAAAGACACCCTCGGGTCGTACCCAAATGGTGAGCAAAGTATGAAGATACATAGGAATAAGTGGAACCAGGATCAAATAAAACTGAGGCATCCCTGTGGCAGACTGAAATAATACCCGTGATAACATCATCCAAAGAAATAGCATCTAAACGGCCCTGAAGAGCATATAATCGAGCTTGACCACCACCCGATCAACCTCCCCCTCTGGGCGACCCCGAGCTGGCGGGCCGGGTGCTGAAGATACTGGGCCAAAATATAAGGACTGGCCCCTCTGCTAAGATGCACTAGATGCATGGTGGGGACACTCCCTCTGCATATGCCAGGACTCCTCACAACCATAGCAACTCTCGCGTACTAGGGGCTGGGACTGAAGAGAACCCCTCGCGCTAGAGTAGCTAGTAGAAGAATTAGGCAGGAATAAACCCTGAACAGATGGGGCATGAGACGAACTCTATGCTGGAAGTGCACTAAGATATGGCTGACTCTACTTAGAGCCCTGATAACCCCGACCAGAAGATGGCCCACTGTACTTTGAGTGAGCCCACTATAGAGGTCCAAAATAATGACCTCTACTCTGCTGAACCTAGCCCCTAGACGGAGAACCACTGAAGCTACCTGATCCTTGACGCCTCTTGGCCTCCCTGTTCTCTCTATTCTAATGGCAAGCCATCTCAATATCACGAGCAACATCTACTGCATCCTTAAAGGTGTGGCTCAAGACCCTCTCTCGAGTCATCAAAATACGGATGGGGTAAATGAGTCCTACACAAATCGCTTGATCCTCTCCTGATTAGTTGGAACCATCCATGGAGTATAACGAGCTATCTGAGAATCTCACATCATACTGCATCACAGACATATCTCCCTAACAAAGCCACTCAAACTGCCTACGTTTCTCCTTTCTCTGTGACCGTGGTACCCACATCCCAGAAAGATAGTGGAGAACTCCTGCCATGTCAATGGTTCCGCACCTGACGGCCTACAGCGCTCATATGCCTCCCACCATGTAAAGGCTTCTCCTGAGAACTGAAAAGTGGTAAATGATACCCCACTCGACTCTAGGATCCCTGCTGTATGGATTATAAGTTGACACTTATCGAGAAAACCCTAGGAGTCCTCGCCCGGAATACCATTGAAAGTAGGAGGTGAAAGCCTGCTGAACCTCTAAAGATGACACTTATCGTCATCTAGCATCACTGGGACCCTATCACCCTGAATCGAAACAACCGGCTGAACTGGGGCCACTGGCTGGACTGGGGTAACTTGCTAAACTAGTGGTGCCTCTAGTGTCTATAAACCGTGCAGTACATGCTTAGGAGTGCAAGCTACGGGGGTCTAATGACCACCCCTAGTCTGAGATGTAGCTCCGACACTAGTAGTCGAGACTGCCCGAGCCAGGCCAGTGAAAATCGATAAAATCTGAGTTAGGGCCTCCTGAAGACCTAGATTCACAATAGGCACATCTGGTGCCTGAGCATGTGCTGCTAGAATCTCTGCGGCTGGAAGCTGATCCTAAGTGGGGGCAACTGTTGCTGCCCCTGCTGCTCTGCCTAGACCACGTCCACGGCCGCATCTATGGCCTCTAGCGGGTGGCAATGGTTGTCATCCACCACGTCCGGTAGTACGTGTTCTCGCCATCTGTGAGAGAATAGAATGCAGAAGTTTAGTTCTCGGATCAACAAAGTCACACGATAAGAATTTCAAGAATAAGAAGTTTTCATAAAGGTTTTGCGGCCTCCCGAGGATAAGACGGACATCTCTGTACCGATCCGCGAGACTCTACTAAATTGGCTCATGACTCATGAGACCAGGTAACCTAGGCTCATATACCAACTTGTCACGACCCAAATCCCGGTCGTGATGGAACCCAATACCTTGTTAGGCAAGCCTGACCATCAAACCATTCCATTTCAATTATTAAACTTAAAATACCAATTAAGCATGAACTATAGGTTTGTTAATAATAAAATATTACGGAAACCTTATTAACAGTAATAACATCCCAAAAGATCTAGCATCGTACGTCTAAGCCTCTAGATACAACAAATCAATGTCCTATACAAAGGAAAACTACATGCGGAAGTAAAGGAAAGATAAGAGGATAAATCGAGTCCTACGGACACCGACAGCTACCTCGATGACTCTAGTACTGAATTGGGCAGCGACATATAAGCTTAGCTTAGACTCCGGGATCCCTGTATCCGCACACAAGGTGCAGGGAGTAAAGTGAGTACTCCAACTCAGTGAGTAATAGCATTAAATAACAAGTAAAAATAAGAAATCCTGTAAGAACACTACACAGTTCTATAACCAACAGTAAATGCAGTAAATCTCCACTAATCAGGGAAAATTGGTAAAATCCTTTATAGTCTGAGAATTTACCAATACTGCTATGGTGCGCAACCCGATCCACACTAGTACTGCTGCGGCGTACAACCCGATCCGATATAATATAAATAATGCTGCGGCCTCCAGCCCGATCATTTATAATATATATAATTTTATGGCGTGCATCCCGAATCAATATAATAGTCGACTGCACTCACTAGGGGTGTGTGCAGACTCCGGAGGGGCTCCTTCAGCCCAAGCGCTATAATACTGCAGCGTGCAGTCCGATTCATATAATATATCACTGCACCGTGTAGTTCATTCCATATATATATATATATATATATATATATATATATATATATATATATATATATATATATATATATATATATACTATAGCGTACAGCCCGATCCAATACATGTATATGTATATACTGCTGCGGCGTGTAGCCCAATCCGGTATATATCAAATACTCTCACTGTTGGGTCCTTGACCCCTCTCAATCAATATACATTTGGCCTCACGTGCCCACTCAGCTAAGACAGGGTATTGAACGGTAGGTATTTCTCGTTTAGAGTGCAATTTACTAATACCGGTTCATATTCTGTTTTACTGTTAAGGACATGACTGAGAGTATATATTCAATAAGTAAAGTGTGGTCAATTAGCTAAATAGGCTCCTTTAAGGGTTCTACAGATCGGCACAAGGCCCCAAACATGCAACTAGCCCAAAATATACAGATATAAACTCAGTCTCAGTCAAAAGGTATAATAAGTCATCAATCCGGATGGACCAAATCTGAATCCCCAGTAGTAACATCACCACACCCATCACATGGCGCGTGTTTCTTCTCAACATAACACCATGTATAGTGCAAATACGGGGTTTCAAACCCTCAGTATATCATTCATAACCATTACTCACCTTAAACTAGCCAAAATCTTAGCTCGCCTTGCACTTTCCTCACACATCGACCTCCTTGAGTGTAGAATCTGATCAAAACCACAAAGAATAGGTTATAATAGGCTAATGGGACATAACCTAATTGAAAGAACTCAAAAATCAACCAAAAACACGAAGTTGGCGAAACCCGAGCCCCAGGCTCGCTTCTCAAAAAATTACAAAATTCATATTTTCGGAATCCTCGTCTCGCTACAAGGCCGTACTTATAACGTTCATCAAAATCAGAGTTCAAAAATGGGCCGTCAAATCCCAAATTTACATAGCAAAAATCAAGCCCTAATTTCTTCAATTTTATACCCAAATTCAGAGAATTAATGGATGATTCTTCAATAAAATGATGTATCTGGGTCACGAGACTTACCTCCAATCACTTCCCGTCGAAATCCCTTTCAAAATATATCAAGAAGCTCTCAATGTGGTGTAAAAATTGAGGAAAATGGCTAACCCTCGCAGATGATATGTTATTAAAAAGACAACTGATGCCCAGACATTTCCTCTATGCGATCGCAGCCCTAGGCATGCGATCACGATGAACAAATTTCGAGGTACTCAAAAATATTCTATGAGATCGCAGCTCAACGCATGCGATCGCAGTTCACTGCTCCTCAAGCCTATGTGATCGCGTCTAGGACTCATACGATCACATAGTACAAAATATGCTACCCCCTACATTCCTCTTATGTGATCGCGGACTACACCATGCGATCACAATGCTTCATGGCCCTGCTCTATGCGATCGCGACTCAATTAATGCGATTGCGTAGTCCAATTTGTCTACTGCAACCAGCAACTTTTAATAACCAAACTTGGTCCATTTGACCACCCGAATTCACCACGAGACCCCCCGGGACCATAACCAAAGTCACCAATATATCATATAACATTAGAGGAACATGTTCCAATCATTAAAACACACACCACAACACAAGAATCATCAAATTACCACGGATTCAAGTCTAAATTCAACTAAAACTTCTGAAACTCACATTCGATCAAAAACCCGACCAAACGATGTCCGAACCACCTGCAAATTTGCAGACCAATCCAAAATCACCTAATGAAGCTACTACAACTCTTGAAATTCCATTCCGACCCTCGAATAAAAATCTCACCTATCAACCGAAATCCGCCAAAATTCAAACTTAATTCAAACCTAATTCTACACCGGACCTCCAAATTCAATTCCGATCACTCTCCTAAGTCACAAATCATCCCCGAAGCTAACCGAACCACCAGAACTCACATCTGAGCCCTCTAACTACATAGTCAACATCCAGTTGACTTTTCTATGACAAGCTTCCTTCTAAGATGCTAAATGCATCATTTCCAGCTAAAACCAATCCAACTCTATCCGATCAACTCAACCACTAATATTAAATCATTAGGGAACAAATTATGGGGAAAACAGGGCAGTAATTCACGTGAAAATGGGCCGGGTCATCACTCTCATCACCTCGTGCGTACGTAGCCCCTGCAAATAGGAGCACATAATTAATTATTTCACCTATGAGGACAATTCTCTCTTACAAGGTTAGAAAGGAGACTCATCTCGTTCTGAAGATCCATAAACAATATTCCACGCCCCTCCAAAAACTCTAATAGATGCTTCACGCTCCAAAACTAGCCAACAGTTATGCAAATCCATTAGTATATGCTGAAATATTCTTTACAACCTAATTTATAGAAATTCCTAACTGCGATTAAAAATTTGACCAAAACGCCATCGGAACAACGTGCTCGATATCTAAAATGTTTTAAGATAAAGATTACCCATGACCTTAGGAACTCAAATATATAATTTTCACTAAATTCCATACTCAAATCGTGGTTAAATTTTAAGAATACAAATTCTAGGTCTTTCTACCCCTAAATTTCTAATAATTTCAATGCTCAAATCCATACATAGTGTATGTATTTTAATTCAAAATAGGTGGGGACAACTTACCTTATCATTGATTATGAAAATTCTCTCTTGAAGATCCCAAAAAAATCACCCAAGCCATAAAAATTATGAGAGAAAATGGCTAAATCCTGATTTTAAAACAACCCCTCTGCCTCCAGCTACTTCCACTTCTGGGGAAGAAATTCCGCTTCCATGGTCCTACTTTTGCGGACAATTAGACGCTTCTGCGGCTTCCACTACGTCGCACATTTTTGCTTATGCATTTCCCTTCCCGCAGATACGGTCCCACTTCTACGGAGTCTTTACCACATCTGCGGTCCCGCTTCTGCGGAGCCTTTACCATATGTGCGGTCCACGAGCCCCTGGAAAAAATCCGCTTCTGCGATGCCATTACCGTATGCGCGGTTCTGCATCTGCGAAAATATGACCACATATGCGGTCCTTCTTCTTCGAGACCAAAATCGCTTCTCCGGTTGAATTTCCGTATCTGCGGTACAACAGCTGCGCTCCAAAGCCACAGATGCGGTTATTACAGCAGCTAGCAAACCTCAGCCCTCACAAATTTCCATTTTTGATCCGTTAACCACCCGAAATCCACTTGAGGCCGCGGGACCCCAACCAATCCTACCAACTAGTCCCAAAACACATTACGGACTTGCTCAAGGCCTCAAATCACAACAAACAATGGTTAAATCATGAATTAAGCCCCAATGCAAGCTTTATGAACTTTAGAACTTCTAACTTCTACTTTCGATGCTTAAGCCTATCAAATCACATCCGATCGATCTCAAATTTTGCGCACAAGTCTTTTTTGACATTACAGACCTACTCCAACATTTGGAATTGACTACTGGCCCCGATCCACCTTCGATCAAACTTCTCAAAAATCTTCAAATTCTATGTTTAGCCAAATGGCTCCAAAATGAGCTACGAACCTCGAAATTCACTTTTGATCATGCTCCCAACTCCAGAATCACCATACAAAGCTATTCTCAGACACGAAATCCCAAAAAGATATCGATAACACTAAAATGCACTTCAAACCAAACTTAAGAAATTTCTTCCAAAATGCTAACTTCCATAATAGGCGCCAAAATGCTCCCGGGTTATCCAAAACCCTAACCGAGTATATGCCCAAGTCCAAATTTATTATACGAACCTATTGGAACATTCAGATCCCGATTCCTAGTTCATTAACTCAAAACTCTAATCCTTGCTCATACTTTCAAATTTAAGCTTCCGAAATAATAATTCTCTTTCGAAATCAACTCTAGACTACCCGAAAGTCAATTCTGACCACGTGTATAAGTCATAATACCTTAAATGAAGTTGTTCATGGCTTCAAATTGCAGAACGAAGTACTAGGACTCAAAACAACAGGTCGGGTCATTACATTTTCCTCCACATAAACATACGTTTTTACTCAAACGTGATAAAAACTACACTAAAGTAGTGTGAAATTACTGTTTAACTTCCTATGCACATTCCCGTGCCACCATAACTCGGTTGAGTACATCAGCTTGATCAATTCTGAAGATATTCCCTTTTTTTCTAGCAGATAAGCATTAGAGCCAAATTCTAACATCTGGAATTCTATGCCTGACTTGTTTCCAACTTATGATCACCGTATCAATCACTACATTCTGCCCCAAAACACGACTGCATAAATTAGCTGAATTCACAAATTGCACCACTTTACTCATAGGACCACAATGACATTCTCTGATCAATTTATCAAAATTCTATGAATTTGATGCTCCCATTGCACCGCATGACATACATATGTCTTGTTCTAACTCTTACAATACCGATATGATGGATGAGATCTATATACATTCATAACCACTACCAAAATAACAATTCATTGGATCTATACTCCTGGAAGAACTAACACCTCATTCTAAACCAAACAATGGTCTTAGCTCCTTAATTTACTTCATATACTCAAATTGCACTAATCTCGAATTCCACGATCTCGTCTCACCTAGTACGAACTGCTCAGGCAATAACCCACCCAAGACATAATCAAAATTCTCATATGATGCCCCAATGTGCTAATAGGCTTCCAATTCGAATATGATACAAAAGGAAAATGAAATCTGAAAGAATTACCTAACTCACACACTAATACTAACTTTCCTTAGAAAACATGAAGCAAGGCATACAAAAATAACATATAGAAAACTATACTCAACATCACACGGTTAAGACGTGCAACCCGATCCACACAACATAACTATGGCGGCGTGCCACCCGATCCTCACAGCATAACGATGGTGGCGTGCCACCCATTCCAAATAACATACCCATGGCGGTGTGCCACACGATCCACACGTAGAACTCACATAAGGAGATGCACATCGAGCTAAATTTCTCATTACAATAAAAAACTGAATCTTGATAACAAGTACTCTAAGTGTATAGTACCATTCCCTGAGGAGGCATATAACATTATAATCCGCAACCCTAGCACAACCGAGGTGCTATACATGATCCGAATCACAAGAGCCATCATGCTCATGTAACATCATCTCTATGTAGAACCTTAACATATAAGAAATTTACCAAGCCGTCTCATAACTCGCACAACGCAATACATTATTACATGAGATAGTTGAAGACGAAATAACACCGCGACTATTCTTCCCTAAAGAGTGCACTGCCGATATGATCAAATCTGGCCTGCTATAAAGCCCCTGTTCACATTTAAATCCATCCACGGATCCCAAGATGATTTTTGATTGCACCAACTAGGTTAATAACTGTCACGACCCAAATCCTGGTCGTGATGGCGCCCAACATAATGCTAGGCAAGCCCGACCATATTATCCCTTAAACCAGCCAGTTATTAATTCCAATTAATCAAATTAAACTTAAACAGCAAATGATCATCTCAGGTGATAAGCGAGATAGTAAAAGCATACAAAATACGGTCCCAACCATATCGTGGTGTCACGAGACTGAGCCTCTATAGAATATCATCCTAATACAAACAAGTCTAGACATAAATAAATAAACAAGATGATAAAGAAAGAGAGAACAGGCTCTGCGGACGCTGGCAGCTACCTCGTAATCTCCGCAAGAGTAGACAAGGATCAGCAGCTACAATGTCTCAACTACTCTCGGGCACCTGTGGATCTGCACAGAAAGTGCAGGGGAGTGGGGTGAGTATATTTCAACTCAGTGAGTAACAATAATAAACAATAACTGAAAGTAAGAACTCATGTGCTATCACTTAGCAGTTCTAAGGCAACCCTCATAGGTACGTCATCACTGTGGTAAGTACTCTGATCTCCAATCCACATCTATCTCTACAAGATCCCACATTGATCAAACCCTCACTCATACCCCTACGGTGTACGGCCATCTCAATATATGAAGACACATACCTATGTCTATAATATGTAAGTATTTAAGTAGATAATAGGATATGAATAAGTATAATGCTGCGGCGTGCAGCCCGCTCCAATACATATACCGTTGCAGCGCGCAGCCTGCTCCATTTAACATCGACGACGCTCACTGTGGGTGTATACAGACTTCGGAGGGGCTTCCTAGGCCCAATCGCTATGATACTGCGGCGTGCAGCGCGATCCATACATGTATTACTGCGGCGTGCAGTCCGATCCAATATATATATATGTATATATAATTATACTACTGCAGCGCGCAGCCCGATCCTATAATATATACCAGCGCTCACAGAGAATGTGTGCAGAATCAGACTCCGAAGGGGCTCCTACAGCCCAAGCTCAATAATACTGTGGCTGCGCGCCGCAGCAGTATATGTGTTGGAGCGGGCTGCACGCCGCAACATTATACTTATTCATATCCAATTACCTACTTAAATACTTATATATTATAGACATAGGTATGTGTCTTCATATATTGAGATGGGCGTACACCGTAGGGGTACGAGTGAGGGTTTGATCAATGTGGGATCTTGTAGAGATAGATGTAGATTGGAGATCAGAGTACTTACCATAGTGATGACGTACCTATGAGGGTTGCCTTAGAATTGCTAAGTGATAGGACATGAGTTCTTACTTTCAGTTATTGTTTATTATTGTTACTCACTGAGTTGAAATATACTCACCTCACTCCCCTGCACTTTCTGTGTAGATCCACAGGTGCCCGAGAGCAGTTGAGACATTGTAGCTGCTGATCCTTGTCTACTCTTGCGGAGATTACGAGGTAGCTGCCAGTGTCCGCAGAGCATGTTCTCTCCTTCTTTATCATCTTGTTGATTTTTTTTTGTCTAGACTTGTTTGTATTAGGATGATATTCTGTAGAGGCTCAGTCTCGTGACACCACGATATGGTTGGGATCGTATTTTGTATGCTTTTACTATCTCGCTTATCACCGGAGATGATCATTTGCTGTTTAAGTTTAATTTGATTAATTGGAATTAATAACTGGCTGGTTTAAGGGATAATATGGTCGGGCTTGCCTAGCATTGTGTTAGGCGCCATCACGACCAGGATTTGGGTCGTGACAAGTTAGTATCAGAGCCTAGGTTAACAGGTCTCGCGAGTCATGAGCCGGTTTAGTAGAGTCTCGTTGATCGGTATGGGGATGCCTGCACTTATCCTCGGGAGGCTGCAAACCTTTTTAGGAAAAGTTTCAATTCTTGGAATTCTTGTCGTGCGATTACTTTAGACTTGAACTGAACTTTGACATTCTATTCTCTCAAAGATGGCGAGAACTCGAGCATCCGGTCGAGGAGGACGACCACCACTACCACTTGCTAGAGGCCGTGGACGCGGCAATGGTCGTGGCGGAGGTCGGGCGGCTGATGCAGTACCAACTGACCCACAGCCCCCAGTTGCAGAGGTGGCAGCAACACCAGATCAGGCACCAGCTGTGCCCATTGTCATTCCGGGTCTACTGGAGACCCTGGCTCAGATACTAGCAGTCTGCACTGGCCTAGCACAGACGGTTTCAGTTACTACTACAGCAGCTGCATCAAGGATCGGGGGTGGTCATCAGACCCCCGCAGTACGCACTCCAGAGCCAGCAGTGCAGGGCATACAGACACCAGAAGTTCCTCCAGTTCAGCCTGTGGTTCCGGTTCAGCCAGCAAATCAGGTTCAGAGGGACAGGGTCCCAGCTATGACGGACAATGAGTAGCATCGTCTCGAGAGGTTCACTAGACTATCTACTCTAGTGTTCATTGGTGCTCCGGGCGAGGATGCCCAAGATTTTCTGGACAAGTGCCGTCGGATGCTTCGTACGACAGGGATCTTGGAGTCTAGTGGGGTATCTTTCACTACCTTTCAGTTTTAGGGGCCAGCCTTCGCTTGGTGGGAGGCTTATGAGCACCGCAGGCCAGCCGGAGCAGCACCACTATCATGGCCGGAGTTCTCCACTATGTTCTTGGAGAAATGGGTGCCTCGATCTCAGAGAGAGGGGATGCGTAGGCAGTTTGAGGGTCTCCGTCAGGGGGACATGTCAGTGTCAGAGTATGAGATCAGGTTTACAGAGTTGTCCAGATATGCATCGTGGTTGGTTCATTCCGACAGAGAGAGGATTGGACGCTTCGTGGACGGCCTCATTTACCCTATTCGTATTCTGATGACTTGGGAGAGGGTTTTGAGTCGTACATTTCAGGATGCTGTGGACATTTCTCGCGACATAGAGATAGATTGTCGTAGAGAGCGGGATGAGAGGGAGGCCAACAGGCCTCAAGGTGCAGCTAGTTCCAGTGGCACTCAGACCAGAGGCCAGAGTCAGCAGAGACGAGGTCGCTCTTTCAGATCTTCGCAGTCGGGTCGCTCAGATCGTCGCAGATGGTCTTTTAGACAGGGTTATCAGGGTTCGCACCAGGGCCATCCATCTCTCAGTGCCATGCCAACTCAGAGTTCTTCCCAGGCCCCATTTGCTCAGGGTTCATCTTGGCCTAGTTCATCAGCTGGCCACTCCAGCGCCAGAGGTCCTTATCAGTCTCAGTCCCCAGCACCGGGGAGTTGCTTCGGGTACATGATCCGAATCACAAGAGCCATCATGCTCATGTAACATCATCTCTATTTAGAACCTTAACATATAAGAAATTTACCAAGCCGTCTCATAACTCGCACAACGCAATACATTATTACATGAGATAGTTGAAGACGAAATAACACCGCGACTATTCTTCCCTAAAGAGTGCACTGCCGATATGATCAAATCTGGCCTGCTATAAAGCCCCTGTTCACATTTAAATCCATCCACGGATCCCAAGATGATTTTTGATTGCACCAACTAGGTTAATAACTGTCACGACCCAAATCCTGGTCGTGATGGCGCCCAACATAATGCTAGGCAAGCCCGACCATATTATCCCTTAAACCAGCCAGTTATTAATTCCAATTAATCAAATTAAACTTAAACAGCAAATGATCATATCAGGTGATAAGCGAGATAGTAAAAGCATACAAAATACGGTCCCAACCATATCGTGGTGTCACGAGACTGAGCCTCTATAGAATATCATCCTAATACAAACAAGTCTAGACATAAATAAATAAACAAGATGATAAAGAAAGAGAGAACAGGCTCTGCGGACGCTGGCAGCTACCTCGTAATCTCCGCAAGAGTAGATAAGGATCAGCAGCTACAATGTCTCAACTACTCTCGGGCACCTGTGGATCTGCATAGAAAGTGCAGGGGAGTGGGGTGAGTATATTTCAACTCAGTGAGTAACAATAATAAACAATAACTGAAAGTAAGAACTCATGTGCTATCACTTAGCAGTTCTAAGGCAACCCTCATAGGTACGTCATCACTGTGGTAAGTACTCTGATCTCCAATCCACATCTATCTCTACAAGATCCCACATTGATCAAACCCTCACTCATACCCCTACGGTGTACGGCCATCTCAATATATGAAGACACATACCTATGTCTATAATATGTAAGTATTTAAGTAGATAATAGGATATGAATAAGTATAATGATGCGGCGTGCAGCCCGCTCCAATACATATACCGTTGCAGCGCGCAGCCTGCTCCATTTAACATCGACGGCGCTCACTGTGGGTGTATACAGACTTCGGAGGGGCTTCCTAGGCCCAATCGCTATGATACTGCGGCGTGCAGCGCGATCCATACATGTATTACTGCGGCGTGCAGTCCGATCCAATATATATACGTATATATAATTATACTACTGCAGCGCGCAGCCCGATCCTATAATATATACCAGCGCTCACAGAGAATGTGTGCAGAATCAGACTCCGAAGGGGCTCCTACAGCCCAAGCTCAATAATACTGTGGCTGCGCGCCGCAGCGGTATATGTGTTGGAGCGGGCTGCACGCCGCAACATTATACTTATTCATATCCAATTACCTACTTAAATACTTATATATTATAGACATAGGTATGTGTCTTCATATATTGAGATGGGCGTACACCGTAGGGGTACGAGTGAGGGTTTGATCAATGTGGGATCTTGTAGAGATAGATGTAGATTGGAGATCAGAGTACTTACCATAGTGATGACGTACTTGTGAGGGTTGCCTTAGAATTGCTAAGTGATAGGACATGAGTTCTTACTTTCAGTTATTGTTTATTATTGTTACTCACTGAGTTGAAATATACTCACCTCACTCCCCTGCACTTTCTGTGTAGATCCACAGGTGCCCGAGAGCAGTTGAGACATTGTAGCTGCTGATCCTTGTCTACTCTTGCGGAGATTACGAGGTAGCTGCCAGTGTCCGCAGAGCCTGTTCTCTCCTTCTTTATCATCTTGTTGATTTTTTTTTGTCTAGACTTGTTTGTATTAGGATGATATTCTGTAGAGGCTCAGTCTCGTGACACCACGATATGGTTGGGATCGTATTTTGTATGCTTTTACTATCTCGCTTATCACCGGAGATGATCATTTGCTGTTTAAGTTTAATTTGATTAATTGGAATTAATAACTGGCTGGTTTAAGGGATAATATGGTCGGGCTTGCCTAGTATTATGTTTGGCGCCATCACGACCAGGGTTTGGGTCGTGACAAGTTGGTATCAGAGCCTAGGTTAACGGGTCTCGCGAGTCATGAGCCGGTTTAGTAGAGTCTCGTGGATCGGTACGGGGACGCCTGTACTTATACTCGGGAGGCTGCAAACCTTTTAGGAAACACCTCCAATTCTTGGAATTCTTGTCGTGCGATTACTTTAGACTTGAACTGAACTTTGACATTCTATTCTCTCAAAGATGGCGAGAACTCGAGCATCCGGTCGAGGAGGACGACCACCACTACCACTTGCTAGAGGCCGTGGACGCGGCAATGGTCGTGGCGGAGGTCGGGCGGCTGATGCAGTACCAACTGACCCACAGCCCCCAGTTGCAGAGGTGGCAGCAACACCAGATCAGGCACCAGCTGTGCCCATTGTCATACCGGGTCTACAGGAGACCTTGGCTCAAATACTGGCAGTCTGCACTGGTCTAGCACAGGCGATTTCAATTACTACTGCAGCAGCTGCATCAAGGATCGGGGGTGGTCATCAGACCCCCGCAGTACGCACTCCAGAGCCAGCAGTGCAGGGCATACAGACACCAGAAGTTCCTCCAGTTCAGCCTGTGGTTCCGGTTCAGCCAGCAAATCAGGTTCAGAGGGACAGGGTCCCAGCTATGACGGACAATGAGTAGCATCGTCTCGAGAGGTTCACTAGACTATCTACTCTAGTGTTCATTGGTGCTCCGGGCGAGGATGCCCAAGATTTTCTGGACAAGTGCCGTCGGATGCTTCGTACGACAGGGATCTTGGAGTCTAGTGGGGTATCTTTTACTACCTTTCAGTTTCAGGGACCAGCCTTTGCTTGGTGGGAGGCTTATGAGCGTCGCAGGCCAGCCGGGGCAGCACCACTATCATGGCCGGAGTTCTCCACTATGTTCTTGGAGAAATGGGTGCCTCGATCTCAGAGAGAGGAGATGCGTAGGCAGTTTGAGGGTCTCCGTCAGGGGGACATGTCAGTGTCAGAGTATGAGATCAGGTTTACAGAGTTGTCCAGATATGCATCGTGGTTGGTTCATTCCGACAGAGAGAGGATTGGACGCTTCGTGGACGGCCTCATTTACCCCATTCGTATTCTGATGACTTGGGAGAGGGTTTTGAGTCGTACATTTCAGGATGCTGTGGACATTTCTCGCGACATAGAGATAGATTGTCGCAGAGAGCGGGATGAGAGGGAGGCCAAGAGGCCTCAAGGTGCAGCTAGTTCCAGTGGCACTCAGACCAGAGGCCAGAGTCAGCAGAGACGAGGTCGCTCTTTCAGATCTTCGCAGTCGGGTCGCTCAGATCGTCGCAGATGGTCTTCTAGACAGGGTTATCAGGGTTCGCACCAGGGCCATCCATCTCTCAGTGCCATGCCAACTCAGAGTTCTTCCCAGGCCCCATTTGCTCAGGGTTCATCTTGGCCTAGTTCATCAGCTGGCCACTCCAGCGCCAGAGGTCCTTATCAGTCTCAGTCCCCAGCACCGGGGAGTTGCTTCGGGTGCGGAGAGTTTGGGTACCACCGTAGGGAGTGTCCCCGTCTTGTTTCCAGATCTTATCAGCAGAGGGGGCAGGCCTCGTCATCTGGTCCTTCTACTTCAGCACCCACCCCACCAACTAGGAGTGAGGGTCAGGTACCTAGGGGTCGCCCTCGAGGGGGAGGCCAATCCGGCGGACATGCTAGATGTTATGCTCTTCAGGGCCGATCTGAGGCCGTTGCTTCTGATGTTGTCATTACAGGTATTATTTCAGTCTGCCACAGAGATGCCTCAGTATTGTTTGATCCCGGTTCTGCTTATTCTTATGTGTCTACATATTTTGCTTCTTATTTGAGCATGACCCGAGGGTCTCTTGAGTTGCTAGTGTATGTATCTACCCCGGTAGGGGATACTATTATTGTGGACCATGTATACCGGTCCTGTTTGGTCACTATTGGGGGGTCTGGAGACCCGAGTAGACCTGTTGCTTCTCAGCATGATTGATTTTGATGTTATATTGGGCATGGACTGGCTATCTCCATGTCATGCTATTCTGGACTGTCATGCTAAGACAGTCACCTTGGCTATGCCGGGTATTCAGAGGATCGAGTGGCGAGGCACGACCGAGTATGTACCTAGCAGGGTAATATCTTTCCTCAAGGCCCAATGAATGGTTGGGAAGGGATGCCTCTCTTATTTAGCATTTGTACGGGAGGTCGAGGCCCAGACTCCCAGTATTGATTTTGTTCCCATTGTGCGAGACTTTCCTGATGTGTTTCCCTCAGACCTGCCGGGCATGCCGCCGGACAGGGATATTGATTTTGGGATTGATTTGGTCCCAAGCACTCAGCCTATTTCTATTCCTCCATATCGGATGGCACCAGCTGAGGTGAAGGAATTAAAAGAGCAGCTCCAGGAACTCCTAAATAAGGGGTTCATTCGGCCGAGTGTGTGACCGTGGGGTGCACCGGTCCTGTTTGTTAAGAAGAAAGATGGCTCTATGAGAATGTGTATTGACTATAGGCCGCTGAACAAAGTAACAGTGAAGAATAAGTATCCTTTGCCTCTTATTGATGATTTATTTGATCAGCTCCAGGGAGCTAGGGTGTTCTCGAAGATTGATCTTCGTTCAGGCTACCATCAGCTGAAGATTAGAGAGTCTGACATTATGAAGACTGCATTCAGGACCAGATATGGTCACTATGAGTTCCTTGTGATGTCTTTTGGGCTGACCAACGCCCCAACAACATTTATGCATCCGATGAACAGTGTGTTTAGGCCCTATCTTGATTCATTTGTGATCGTATTCATTGATGACATACTAGTCTACTCTCGTAGCCAGGAGGAGCATGCTTGGCACTTGAGTATTGTGTTGCAGAGATTGAGAGAGAAGAAGTTGTATGCCAAGTTCTCCAAATGTGAGTTCTGGCTTGAGTCTGTGGCATTCTTAGGGTACGTGGTGTCCCGTTATGGTATTCAGGTAGATCCGAGGAAGGTCGAGGCAGTGCAGAGTTGGCCCGGACCGACCTCAGTTACTGAGATCCGTAGCTTTCTGGGATTGGCAGGGTATTATTGTTGATTCGTTCAGGGATTCTCATCTATTGCTTCACCCTTGACAAGATTGACTCAGAAGGGTGCTCCCTTCGTATGGTCCGAGGAGTGCGAGGAGAGCTTTCAGAAGCTCAAGACAGCACTGACCACAACACCAGTCTTGATACTGCAGTCATCTTTAGACCCTTATACTATGTAATGTGATGCCTCGGGAGTTGGCATTGGTTGTGTGTTGATGCAGGAGGGTAGGGTCATTGCTTATGCTTCTCGTCGGTTGAAGCCCCACGAGAAGAACTACCCTGTTCATGATTTGGAGCTAGCAGCCATAGTTCATGCTTTGAAGATTTGGAGGCATTACCTGTATGGTGTCTCGTGTGAGGTGTACACGGATTATCGTAGTCTTCAGCACTTATTCAGACAGAAGGACCTTAATTTGAGAAAGCGGAGGTGGTTGGAATTGCTTAAAGATTATGACATCACCATCTTGTATCATCCAGGGAAGGCCAATGTGGTGGCCGATGCTTTGAGTTGGAAGGCGGTCAGTATGGGCAGCCTAGCTTTCATCCCAGTTGGGGAGAGGCCATTTGCTTATGACGTTCAGGCCCTAGCCAATCGGCTAGTGAGGTTGGATATTTCGGAGCCGAGTCGAGTGTTGGCTTGTGTTGTTTCTCGATCTTCCTTATATGATCACATCAGGGAGCGACAGAATGATGACCCACATTTGCTTGTCCTTAAGGACAAAGTGCTGCACAATGATGCTAGAGATGTGACTATCGACAGTGATGGTGTTCTGAGGATGCATGGCCGTATATGCGTGCCCAATGTTGATGGTTTGCGGGAGTTGATACTTGAGGAGGCACACAGTTCGCGGTACTCTATTCACCCAGGTGCCGCAAAGATATACCAAGACTTGAGACAGCACTACTGGTGGAGGAGAATGAAGATGGATATTGTTAGGCATGTAGCTAAGTGCCTCAATTGCCAGCAGGTCAAGTATGAGCATCAGAGACCGGGCGGTGTTCTTCAGCGTATGGTCATTCCCGAGTGGAAATGGGAGAGGATCACCATGGATTTTGTTACTGGACTCCCTCGGACAGCGAGGAAGTTTGATTCTGTATGGGTGATTGTTGATCGGCTGACTAAGTCCGCACATTTCATCCTAGTTAGTACTACTTACTCATCGGAGCGGTTGGCAACGATCTTTATTCGGGAGATTGTCAGGTTGCATGGGGTCCCAGGTGTCTATTATATCTGACAGAGGCACTCAGTTCACTTCTTAGTTTTGGAGAGCATTCCAACGAGAGATGGGTACGCGGGTTTAGTTGAGCACCGCATTTCATCCCCAGACAGACGGGCAGTCGGAGAGCACTATTCAGATCCTGGATGATATGTTGTGGGCATGTGTGATTGACTTTGGTGGTTCGCGGGATGAGTTCTTGCCACTTGCTGAGTTTTCCTACAACAATAGTTATCAGTCGAGTATTCAGATGGCCCCGCACGAGGCATTGTATGGCAAACGGTGTAGATCTCCCGTCGGATGGTTTGAGCCTGGTGAGGATAGATTGATAGGGACTGAGTTAGTCCAGGACACTCTGGATAGAGCAAAGTTGATCCAGGAGGGGCTTCGCATAGCACAGTCTCGCCAGAAGAGTTATGCGGACCGTAAAGTTCGAGAGTTGTCTTTCACGGTTGGTGATAGGGTACTGCTGAAGGTTTCACCCATGAAGGGTGTCATAAGGTTCGGGAAGAAAGGGAAGTTGAGTCCCAGAAACATTGGTCCTTTTGAGATACTTAGGAGAGTTGGAGAGGTGGCTTATGAGTTGGCCTTGCCACCCAACTTATCCAGCGTTCATCTAGTATTCCATGTGTCTATGCTTCGGAAATATATCAGGGATCCGTCTCATGTATTAGACTTTAGTACAATTCAGCTTGATGGTGATCCATCATATGATGTGGAGCCTATTGCTATTTTGGGTCGCCAGGTAAGAAAATTGAGGTCGGAGGAGATTGCATCAGTTAAGGTTCAGTGGAGAGGTCGACCCGTGGAGGAGGCCACTTGGGAGATCGAGCGGGAGATGCGGAGCAGATATCCTCACTTGTTTGAGACTTCGGGTATGTTTCTTGACCCGCTCGAGGACGAGCGTTTGCTTAAGAGGGGGAGAATGTGACGACCCGGCCCGTCGTCACGGGAATTACCACCCCGTTATGTTGTAATTACATATTTCATGCTTTTATATCCGTGTTAGAGTCTATCGGGGGAGTTAGGAGTGAATTGGATTGAAAATGAGGCATATAGCCTTTTTGAAGGAAACTTGAATAAGGAAAGTCAACCGGAGTTGACTATTTAGTTAGAAGGCTCGGAATCGGATTCTGATGATTCGGTTAGTTCCGAGAGGTGATTTGTGACTTAAGGGAGAAATCAGAATTGAATTTGGAGGTCCGGTGTAGAAATAGGCTTCAATTGGCTAAGATTGAATTTTGGCGAAATCCGAACGGTAGGTGAGATTTTTATTCGGGAGTCAGAATAGAATTCCGACAGTTGCAGTAACTCCGTTAGGTGATTTTGGATGTTCCTACAAAATTTCAGGTCATTCGGAGGTCGTTTGGTCGGGTTTTTGGTCAAATGTCAGTTTCGGAAGTTGAGTGAAAACTTAGGCTTGAATCCGTGTGTAATTGGTGATTTTGATGTTTAGGATGGTGTTTTTACGCTTGGTACAAGTTCGTATCGTGTTTTAGAGTATGTTGGTGGTTTTCGTTGGGGTCCCGGTGGTCTCGGGATGAATCCGGACCATCATCCGGCACTTTTGGAACTTAAAAATCTGCAGAAAAATTGCAGATCACTAGGCTAAATCCAAGACTTCGGGTTCGCGTGGCATGGGCCGCGTTCGCGAAGGCCAGGCGAGTCAAGCATCGCGATCATGAGATAGGTTATCGTGTTCGCGTAGGCCAGGATTCTTGAGCTTCGCGATCGCGTTCAGGATGTCGCGTTCGCGTAGGTTTTTGAAGGTGTGCATCGCGTTCGTGTGAGGGGTATCGCGAACGCGTAGAAGGAAAATCAGACGGCTGGGAGCTAGTGCATCGCGAACGCGTTTGGGGAGGTCGTGTTCGCAAAGGTTAATCCGCGGCTGGGCATCGCGAAGGCGTGGTAATGAACGCGAACGCGTAGTGTAAATGGCCCAGGCAGTGAATTAAAACCAGAAACATTTCACTTACGGGTTTCATTACATAAACCCCCATTTTTGAAGCCTAGAGAGAGGAAGTGAAGGGAAATAGCTGGAAGATCTTCGGGATATTGTCGGAGGTAAGTTTCGTGGTTTAATTACACGCTTTTATCTTGAAATCATGTATTATTTCTATGAAAATGGAGGATTAAATGTGGATTTTAGCCCTAGGCCTAAAATTGTAGAAGAATACCTATTTGAGAGGGCAAATGGAGTCCGAATTTGATAAATTTGATATGCCTAGACTCGTATTGAGACGAGGGTTCCGAATATGTAACTTTTATAATTTTTCGAGAAGTGCACCAAAAGTTGGGTTTTGACAACTGTGGGTTTTGATACAATTTGGGTTATTTCGAATGAATTGCGTGAAATTAGCATATATTGATGCATTCTCTATGATTTTGAGCAGATTTGGCATCCGAGGAGATTGATTTGCGAGGAAAGCGCAAGGCGGATTGAAGCTTCTACCGGTTCGAGGTGAGTGGTAGTAGTAAACAATGTACTGAGGGTTTGAAACCCCGTACTAGCACTCCACAGTGCTATGTTGAGATGAGACACGCGTCTTGTGACGAGCGTGGTGACATTGTGATTGGGGACTTGGACTTAGTCCTTCCCGACTAATAGTATACTCTGTGTTATGACTGATAATAAGTTTATAACTATGCAATTGGAGCTGACATCCATGTTTGGGGCCTTGTGCCGATCTGTAGAGCATTAGGGAACCTATATAGCTAGGTGACCCTTATATAGTGTTGGAAACATACACTCAGCCGTAGCTCTAGCTGTATAGCATAATATGAGCCCGTACTAGATGTGTACATTGAGAGAGATTATGTAGGGTGGAATTCCCTGTTCTAGCTGAGCGGGCCTGAAAGGCCAAGTCTATACCGATTGAGATAAGATAGGGTCAAGGACCCACTATGAGATGTTATATTGGGCCTGAAAGGCCAAGTCTATATTGACTGAGACAGGGTCAAGGACTTACTGTGATATATTATAGTGGGCCTGAGAGGCCAAGTATATACTCACTGGGAGGGTCGAGGACCCGTTATGAGGTATTATATATATATATACCTATATTGGATCGGGCCGCACGCCGCAGCAATATATATATTGGATCGGGTTGCATGCCGCAGCTTATATATATTGGATCGGGCTGCACGCCGCAACAGTATACATATTGGATCGGGCTGTAGGAGCCCCTTCGGAGTCTGAGTCTGCACACATTCTCAGTGAGCGCTGGTATATATTATGGGATCGGGCTGCGCGCCGCAGCAGTATAAATATATATACATATATATATTGGATCGGACCGCACGCCGCAGTAATACATGTGTGGATCGGGCTGCACGCCGCAGTATTATAGTGCTTGGGCCTAGTGAGCCCCTCCGAAGTCTGTATACACCCCCAGTGAGCGCCGTCGACGTTAAATGGAGAGGGCTGCGCGCCGCAGCGGTATATGTATTGGAGCGGGCTGCACGCCGCAGCATTATACTTATTCATATCCTATTACCTACTTAAATACTTATATATTATAGACATAGGTATGTGTCTTCATATATTGAGATGGCCGTACACCGTAGGGGTACGAGTAAGGGTTTGATAAATGTGGGATCTTGTAGAGATAGATGTGGATTGGAGATCAGAGTACTTACCATAGTGATGACGTACCTGTGAGGGTTGCCTTAGAACTGCTAAGTGATAGCACAAGAGTTCTTACTTTTAGTTATTGTTTATTATTGTTACTCACTGAGTTGAAATATACTCACCCCACTCCCCTGCACTTTCTGTGCAGATCCATAGGTGCCCGAGCGCAGTTGAGACATTGTAGCTGCTGATCCTTGTCTACTCTTGCGGAGATTACGAGGTAGCTGCCAGCATCCGCAGAGCCTGTTCTCTCTTTCTTTATCATCTTGTTGATTTCTTTTTGTCTAGACTTGTTTGTATTAGGATGATATTCTGTAGAGGCTCAGTCTTGTGACACCACGATATGGTTGGGACCGTATTTTGTATGCTTTTACTATCTCGCTTATCACCTGAGATGATCATTTGCTGTTTAAGTTTAATTTGATTAATTGGAATTAATAACTGGCTGGTTTAAGGGATAATATGGTCGGGCTTGCCTAGCATTGTGTTGGGCGCCATCACGACTAGGATTTGGGTCGTGACAATAACCTTTCAAAGGTCTACAATACTACAACAACTCCCTTTTTTTCATACCACATAAGAACAACCATCATAACTAGAGCAAACCTCCTCCATCCATAACGCAATAAACATAGTGCACTCCATGCATAAATTCTCAAATTAATGATATTACCACGATCCTCATACTTAATTTATATCTTAAATAAATTGAGTGATTACATGCCATGCTTATACAATCTTCTTGTGGGACACACTGCCACAACCTTTCGAAATACATAACAGGTCCGTACATCCAGACCACCGGCCGTGCTAACACAGAAAAGCAATCAAGGATCATTAACCATGATACAAACCCTTACTTTAAACATCAAAACTCTTTTCCTACTCATCTGAGCTTGCGACATGCTTGTCAACACCGAGCTGGAACTTTGGTCTTCACTTCATATTCCATACTACTTAATGCACCCAACATGCCAGTATACGATAGAACACATTTTTCATTATAACCCCGAAAACACTAAAAGGTTAACACTTCATCATATAAAAACTTTTCACTTAACTCACTTCAAGAGACCCGTAGTATAAAATAGGTGAATTCTCAAAGCCGTAGAATATGCAAATCCCTAAGTAGTGGTCTAAGACAACACAACCCTTCCAGAATCTGTTTCCACATAACAAGACATAATAGTAGAATGCTTCTGAATAACATCAATTACAGCGACTGACAAGCCTGATACATACCGTCACAATTACTTGCATAACTTGATCGCTGAAGGAAGCTGATTAGTAACACCAATATGCCAAATTCAACTATGGACAATCAATCTACATTTTTCCAATTTATCCTGGATTAACTTAGAGATAACACTAACTCCATCTAACACATAACATACTCCATCTGCACTCATCTCGAGTGGCCTTGAATCACGAGACCATGCTGTCTTAAATCCCACGAATCATTTTGTACTTTAAAAATGCTGCATCGGAACCCATGTCACGACCCCAAATCCGGTCGTGATGGCGCCCAGCACACTGCTAGGCCAGCCCGACCATTCAACAATAACCACGGAGCCACAAGCTCACTTTATCCATTTTAAGCATAACAGTTGATAGATATATTAAAAACAGGGAACCAAGTCCCAACACGTGCCAACTCCCATAGACCGAAGGGTCAAGAGTCATGAGCCTCTACAGAGTATACAAAGTGTAAATAGTGAATATAACTGTGCACAAATGTGGGATGCTTAGAACAAAAATACAGACAAACTGGAGAATCAGGTCCTGCGAACGCTGGCAACTACCTCGATTGTCCAAAAGCACTCCCGAGCCGCAATAGAATCAGCTCCAGTGTGATGTACCTGGATCTGCACACAAGGTGCAGGGAGTCGGGTGTGAGTACTTCCAACTCAGCAGTAATAAAAGTAAATAATGCTGAAGGGAAGAAAACCACGATAGACACAATCTCATGCTACACAATACAGAACTATCTTTTTATTCCTTTCCAGCATAAGTGAGTAGATCATTAAAAATCTCAATTTTTAGCTACTTTCTATCATAATAATATACCAATACCTGGATACAATCTCAAGCAGTGCAAGTCCGCACTCAAATCAGCCCCTCGGGCTCAGCACTCCTTATTAATTTACACCAGGAGATCTGGTCAATAAGGCAACTAATGCATGTGTGCCAGTAATGTATGAGTGTTGAATGTTATGCCACGTAGTACACGTAAATCAATGTATGTATGCCATGCAATGCATATGACCGCTACGGCGTGTAGCCCGATCCAATTTGGGTACCCGTGCTCACCGTGGGGGTTCAGACTCCGGAGGGGCTCCTACAGCCCAAGCACAATATTAATATCACACCTGCTGCGGCGCGCAGCCCGATCCGTATACCACTGCGGCGTGCAGTCCGATCCATGCATGTGTATGCATATGCTCACATAAAATGTCATGCCCTAACATATGTCCCTCGGCCCCAATCAGTCTAACAAATAATCAAGAAAGCGCTACGGCAAGAATATCATATTAGCTCACAGCTAAAAATTTTATTAAGACCTTGTTCAAGTTTTTCATAACCTTATAAAAATGCTGAATAGCAAAAATACCATTTTAAAACTTAAATTTAGAATAAAATAAGCATAGAGTTATCAAAACAGTGATACCAATCCCTGAAGGACTCAAATATTTGGCACGAAGCCCAAACATGATAATTAGTCCAATTAATTTCAACAATTAGGTGTTATTATTTATTACGCGGGACGGACCAAGTCACAATCCCCAATGGTGCTCTACCCCACGCCCGTTATCCGGCGTGCAAGTTACCTCAACACAGCACTAAGATGTGCAAGTCCGGGGTTTACTAACCCTCGGGACATCATTTACAAGTATTACCCACCTCGAACCGATGAAAGCTCATGCCCGCGATGCCTTAGCTCCTCGAACCGGCATCCACGCACGTCAAAACTAGCACAAATCAGCACAAATATATCAAAATAGGCTAATGGAACATCACACAATCGAAAGAACTCGAAAAATATCAAAAATCACAAAATTTGCAAAACCCAAGCCCCGGGCCCACATCTCGAAAAATTTTAAAACTCATATTTCCAGAATCCTCGTCTCGCCACGAGTCTATACATATAAAATTTACCAAAATCGGAGTTCGATTGGCCTTTCAAAACCCAAATTTTCGTTTTCAATATCTAGGCCACAATCCTTCAAAATTTCTACCCAAATTCATGAATATTGATGTTAATTCTACCATAAAATGATGTTTTGAGTCAAGAAACTTACCTCTGATGAATACCCGATGATTTCCCAGCTTTTCCCGTGATTGCTTCTCTCTAGGGCTCAAAAATAGTGTTTTGGGTATATGAACCCGTCAGCCCTCTGTTCTGCAATTAAACTCACTGCCTGGCCAATTCCTTCATCGCGTTCGCGACGTCTCTCACGCGAACGCGATGCCTTAACCCTCTTCTTCATCGCGAACGCGACACTCTTTCACGCGTCCGCGAAGGTCAACTTCCCAGCCTCCGGACTTTTCCTCTACGCGAACGCGTAGTCCCTCACGCGAACGCGTGGCTTCGCCTAATCCTTCTTCGCGATCGCGGCCTGACTCCACGCGAACGCGATGCATTCCAACTCTCTTATACGCGAACGCGTTACCATCCCTCGCGAACGCGATGGTCACCCGGCCCCATCCTACGCGAACGCGGCATAGCCCTCGCGAACGCGAAGGCTTAAATTTCGCCTAGTGATCTGCAATTTACAGCAGACCATTTCTTGCTTCCAAGTGCCGGATGATGGTCCAGATTCACCCCGAGGCCCCCAGGACCCCTACAAAAACCACCAACATACCCCAAAACACGATACGAACTCGTTCCAATCATAAAAACACCATCCTAAACATCAAAATCACCAATTACACACGGATTCAAGCCTAAGTTTCTTCAAAACTTTCAAATTACACATTCCATCAAAAACCCGACCAAACGACGTTCGAATGACCTGAAATTTTGCAGGCACATCCCAAAATCACCTAACGGAGCTACTGCAACTGTCGGAATTCCATTCCGACTTCCGGATCAAAATCTCACCTATCGATCGGATTTCGCCAAAATTCAACCTTAGCCAATTCAAGCCTATTTCTACACCGGATCTCCAAATTCAATTCCGATTGCTCTCCTAAGTCATAAATGATACCTTGAAACTAGTCGAATCATCAGAATCCAATTCCGAGCACTCCAACTCGATAGTCAACTCTAGGTTGACTTTCCATATTCAAACTTCCTTCAAACATGCTATTTGTTTCATTTTCAATTCAATTCACTCCTAACTCACCCGATAGGCTCTAACACTGATATAAAAGCATAAAACATGTAATTTCAACATGACATGGTGGTAAATTCCCGTAACGACGGGCCGGGTCATTACATTCTCCCAACTTAAATAAACGCTCGTCCTCGAGCGGACTCAGAGTTGTACTAGAAAGCAATCCAATAGCTGAATGACCTTACCAAGCATATACTCGGGCGATCATACGTCACCCTATCTCACATAAGTCCGAAAACACCATATAGTCAAAATTTCACAGACCATCTGAACCATAAATCACATTGCACTTTCTGAAATCATAGGCCAAATGCAAATCCCATGCCTATACTCAGGATACACTCGAATCCACTACAATAACCCATATTCACCACACCGGCTGAGATCATATAATGTATCAAACAACACAATCACTCGAGACAATAGTCTCTAATCACAATAATTTCCCACGATAACCAAATACCAACTGAAAAACCTTTTTCACTAGATAGAGTCTTGTTCCAACACCTTCATATCATGCCCACGACAACCGAACACGCGATATATCGAACCCATCTCTCGGGTCAACCATTCATGAATCCATTTCACTTTTAACTGATACCACAATAGGTTTCGGAGCCAAACCTCGATTTTTACCTTTCTAACAAGCTAAGATCCAATATGCTCGTATTCATTAATGAATCCAATGGTCATTTCGATTATAACACACCGCACTGGTGATAAGACACCTCAACACCGGCCTAAGCCACGACGAGCACGACATAGGCTCCAATAGAAATGTCTGAACATACTCGAATCATGACAGCTCAAATCATGATAACTGTCTCCAGCAAAAGAGCTGCAATTCAATTCCTCTGTGTCATCATAACATAGAACCGAGATCGCGTCTCGCATTATAGAAATAGAGTACCTGAATCCTCCTCGAGAGGTCATAACATCATGTGGCCTTGCCACGATTCATGATTCTATCCCAACGTTATTACTCATGAAGCACCTCAAGCCACTAAGCTTAAAACGGTTAGCCACGCACATATCTAGGTCTTGAACCCAAGCAATCAACCTCACCCACGGTGAAACAATTAACGTATGCTATCAAATCCTGAAAGGACACAACCGATGTGCCATTCGCCAAGCGATACTCAAAACGGACTTTCCTCAGAAGTGAAGAAGTTTTGTATTCCAGGTAGCATATAACTAACTATATTTTCACAATATTCTGTTGCGGCGTGCAACCCGCTCCAACGACATACCCGTGGTGGCGTGCCACCCGATCCGGATACCATACCTGTGGCGGCATGCCACCCGATCCACGCATAAATCTCGCACAGGAAATGCATATCGAGTCGAATTTTCTCATTATAGCAAACATATATATACATATAGCCTCAAGCTCGGCCACATGAACGCATCTGACAACGTTTCTCAATACTGGAACTGAATCAATGGTAGATACCTCCTCCCTGACATCCGCCACTAAGGTCCAACCGACAAAGCAATGCCTACCACCCGTCCGCTGGTCCTGTGTACAACTACTCTGTTGGAGCATACTCTGATGCTCTTTGCTACGCAATTTGTGCCATTTTCCGACATAGTCCATATCACATTTGTCTAGACGACCTGACTTATGTCAACCAGTCTGAAATAAGGTATCATAACCCCAATTCATCATATCAAGCTAAGAGAGAGCCACTAGGGCTTCCGATTTCCAATAATCACAAAACGGTGCCGATACACGCGATATACAACCACTGCATAGGCGGATTACGAGAACTTCTAGTCTCCAACACATATGTAACACATGAATCGCTATACCTGGTTCCACACTCCACCGTACGAATACATAACGCACATCAAGCGTCCATTCATACCACGACGGCCATTCATAAATTTCACTATGCCATCAACAACTCAGTTATTATAGTCGATCCAACAAGAGAATACCACCATACCACTGGATATCATCAGTTTATATTACCTTGTCCTTTTTGGATCATATTCCCTGCCAAGTTAATAGAATAGCAGTACCATTTTCTTAAATTATCAGAAAGATCGATTCTTAATTCACCTGCAGTTGTCCGCGCTGCTCAATAATTTTATTGACTTCCCATATATTATGAACTTATCTCAAAACCTAGAATATACCATTATCAACTTTTTCATAACACATCGCATATACAATACCATACTAAGATAACATGGAAATTCTTATCCCTTTCCTATGCCGCAAACATCGACGCACTCAACTAGTCAAGGACTTTTATGATCCCATATAGAGAAAAATCATTACACATTCCAAGCTTTGCATACCAACAGGAAATACACTCATTTTTCAAACCACATTAAAACACATCATAAACTCTTTCTCCCAATCACATTGCATAAGTTAAACTGCCAGGACTGAGTCCTTATACCCATATTATACCCATATCGGGTTACACGACTGCCAGCACTCAAAAGCTTTATTGCACAATATCTACAAGACTCATTACTTCAACCACATACCAGGAATTAGTCGTATTCTTTATCATACCGCTTCGGTTTATTAACAAGTTGTTCCATTTACCCAGTTTCCTTTCCGATTCATCTTTGATTTAATATTAGCCACTACTGTAGGGACATGACCGGCGCCTGACCGAGTTGCCCCAGTCAAGCGGACCTGGGTGCCTTTCATTCCCACGCGTTAACCCCGTGTTGATTGTTTCTCATTAACCAAATATTTTACCAATAATGACTGATTTCATAATGCATAAACATAACCATGTGATTGATTCACTAACAAGTTCATAATTTATATTTACAACGCCCCATACATATACATAGGCCACAATCCCACAGCTTACATCTCTATGGAGCCTCTAGGATACAAAAAAGGAAAATACAATACTTGCCGGTAACAAGGCTCCGGCTATACCTTACCAAACCAAAATGAAATCTAAACCGAGTGGCATGAACCACACAAGGCCCCGAGGAAGAAAGGGGCTCACCAAAACGGGCAGTGGAAGGAGAAGGATACTACCGCCGATGAGCTGAAGTGCCTGCTACTGATCCACCTACAATCATGACACGAATGTAGCGCCCCCGGCAAAGGGACGTCAGTACACTTGAATTGTACTGGTATGTATGGACAAACTTTGTCCCAAGTAAACTCAAGCCATTAAATTACATCAACAATTAATTAAGCCACCCAACCATGTTTCCACATTTTCCTCATTTCAAATAATTCTCACACAAAGCACTTTCTACGATCAACCAATTTAACAATAACCAATCAATCACGTAAAGCACAAGTAGTCAAACAAAGGGGCAATCAGTGCTCCACAGGTTGCAAACTCTCCTGCTGTCTCCTTTCACAATTTCACATTATTGATTTTTGTATCAATTTTCAATAGCGATTTCGATCGCTTTCCATCCTTATTGCCCCCGACCACCCTTATTACCTCGGCCACCCTTATCACCCCAACCCACACCTTATTTCCCCACGTTGCGGCGCGCAACACGACCCCGCCTTACAGTTGAAAACACAACAATTTCAAAAAGCAGATAAGGTACTACACACAATTTCAACAAGTTCAAATAAGCAACTTACACATTGGTTCATGTTCTCAATTTCTTCTCAAGCCAATATCAAAACCAAGTTACAAGTATTCCAAAATCGAAAATGCCCACATAATCATGTTCAACAATTTACCACAATTAAGGTGTTTCAAATTCCTTCCACAATAAGCCAAATATGCCATCACAATGGTTGTTCCCAATTCTTTACCAATCTCGATTACCTTTTTATCTTTCAATTCATATTTCATACCACACCACACGTAGTTCAACATCAATCAAATGCTCAACAAGGAAATCAAAGAATTACGTAAAATTTCTCAATTTGACACATGCCAAAACTAATCGCACACATTTGGGCGATTTTACAAGAATCAAAATTAGCCATACATACCTGGTGATGAGTTTTCTTCCGTTAACTTCCTACTTTATGCTTACCCACGCTATCTTACTCTTGCCAACCTTGTTCTTGAAGACTCTTACTTCTACTCACTTCTTTTTACTAAAATCAAGTTCAATAATCGTGCATGAGTGTAAAAAATCTATTTTTAAAAGCTATTATATGCAAACCTCTCTTTACCCAATTAAAACTTAAAATCAAAGAAAATAGTTAGGGTTTTTACCTTGAAAAGATTGGGGAAGTTGAATCCTTGCCCTAAGATCCCTTGGAATTAAGATGGTTGGAACAATCTTTGAAGATGAAAGATTTCTCTCTCTAAAAACCCTCTCTTCTCTCTCTAATTTTGGTAAGATGATATGATAAAATGAAGAAGAAGTGTGTTATATTAAAGAAGAGATCGGGTCAAAATGTTACAAAAATCGGGGCCGGGGTCAATTATGCGGTGCACTATGCGACCGCAGAATCAACATGCGGTCCGCATAGTGACCGCAGAATTGCCCCAAATTTTACACAGGTTCTGGTTAAGGAATGCGGCCAGAATGCGGTCCGCATGCTTGATCTGCGGTCGCAAAGTGCACCGCAGATTTGACATGCGATCGCATATCGACCGCACTTTTGACACGATTTTTGGGAAACTCTCCGGAACGTTTTGCGGCAAGAATGCGGTCCGCATGTCAGGTTTGCGATCGCATTCTTGACCGCATATTGGACACTTTTCGGAAAAATTATTTCTCTACATTTTTGAAACTTAAATCATTACCAAGGGTCCGAACCGCGGCTCGCAAGCTCGCCGCGAAGAATTCTACGCATTCCTAACACATTATTCGGACCATGACACCACAGCCACTAGGTTTTATGCACAAAAATTTTACGGGGCCTTACACCCCCCCCCTTAAGATCATTCGTCCTCGAATGAGGATTTTGAAATAAATGAGTTGGTTTTGAAAGACATGATATGCAACCATCAAAATTTTGAATAACTCTTATATTTTAGAAAAATTTCGCCAGAGTTTCCTTTGTATTATGGACATATCCACCTGTCAGAGGGCCCCCGAAACACATTACCAAACAACAATATACAACTACAAAACTTTTCACAACTGGTATACACTTTCTTACCTCAACGAATGCACATATTCTATCACATTGTTACAATTGCACATAAACTAGTCACTTCAATGAATTCTTACCTTATTTAACCATTTTAACACACCATGTACACTTAGCAAACCATTACCAATCTACACTTACTATTAGTTGTTTATTAAACACGTAAATCTTTATAAGGCTTTCATTTATCAAGAACGGTTCAAGTGACCCAAGGTAACAACACATTTAACTCATTACAAAATGAAGGAGACTTTACTAATACTAAGAGGGAAACAACATAGGCAAGATGACAGTTACTAGGAGTAGGAGGGTCACCTAATTTCTCTAGGCTTGATCGAACAAATAGGGGTACTTTTCCTTCATCTCTTTTTCCGCTTCCCATGTGGCCTCCTCAACTTGTTGACTTCGCCACAATACTTTAACAGAGGCAACTTCCTTATTTCTCAACTTACGGACTTGCCTATCAAGAATGGCAACCGGAACTTCTTCATATGACAAATTTTCATTAACCTCTATAGCTTCGACTGGCATGATGGTGGATGGATCTCCAATCACTTTCTTCAACATGGACACATGGAATACCGGATGCACCGATGACATCTCAGGAGGCAACTCTAGCCTATAAGCAACTTGACCAATCCTTTGAACGATCCGATATGGCCCGACATACCTAGGACTCAATTTCCCTTTCTTTCCGAATCGCATGACTCCCTTCATAGGAGATACCCTCAAGAACACCCAATCATCGACTTGAAACTCCAAATCCCTTCGACGAACGTCCGCATAGGACTTTTGACGACTCTGTGCTGTTTTCATTCTCTCCTGAATAACCTTGACCTTTTCCATAGCTTCGTACACCATATCTGGCCCTAGCAATTCCGCTTCACCTACCTCAAACCACCCGATTGGCGATCTACATCTTCTCCCGTACAATACCTCAAACGGGGCCATTTGAATACTAGCATGATAGCTGTTATTGTAAGCAAATTCTATCAGTGGCAAGTGTTCATCCCAATTACCTTTAAAATCTAAGACACAAGCCCGCAACATATTTTCAAGCGTCTGAATGGTCCGCTCGGCCTGTCCATCGGTCTGTGGATGGAAAGTTGTGCTGAGATTCACCTGAGTTCCCAAACCTTGCTGAAACTTCTTCCAAAAGTTAGCGGTGAACTGAGCCCCGCGATCTGAGATGATAGAAAGTGGAGTGCCATGAAGCCTTACTATCTCTTTGACGTACAATCTTGCATATTGCTCCGCAGTATCAGTGGACTTGACAGGCAGGAAGTGAGCTGATTTGGTGAGCCGATCTACTATCACCCATACTGAATCGAACTTACGCCGAGTGCGAGGTAACCCCACCACGAAATCCATATTGATCATCTCCCATTTCCACCTTGGTATTTCTATAAGCTGAGTTAATCCACCAGGCCGTTGATGCTCGGCCTTCACTTGTTGACAGTTCGGACATTTAGCTACAAAGCCCGCCACATCCCTTTTCATACCGTTCCACCAATAAATCTCCTTGAGATCGTGATACATTTTCGTTGAACCAGGGTGCACAGAATACCCGGAAGTATGAGCCTCTGCCATCACTCTTTCCCGAAGCTCGTCCACATCCGGAACACATAGTCTATCTTGACACCGCAATACACCATCTTCGCTGATGAGTACAAATGCTGAGGTCTTGTTATTCATGACTGCTTCCTTCACCCGAACCAATACTGGATCCATGAACTGTTTTTCTTTGATTTCCGCGACCAATGATGATTCTGCTCTATTATGCACCAAAATATCCCCATCGGCTGACGCCGAGATACGAACCCCCAAACTGGCTAATTGGTAAACCTCTCGAGCCAGGGGTCTCTGATCCACACCCAAATGAGCCAAACTACCCATGGATTTTCGACTAAGAGCGTCGGCTACCACATTTGCCTTTCCTGGATGGTACAATATGTCCATATCATAGTCCTTGAGTAGTTCTAACCACCGCCGCTGTCTCAGATTCAGCTCTTTCTGCTTGAACAAATACTGGAGGCTCTTGTGGTCTGAAAACACATCTACATGAACCCTATAAAGATAGTGTCGCCATATTTTCAAGGCAAACACAACAGCTGCAAGTTCCAAATCATGCGTCGGATAATTCTTCTTATGGTTCTTGAGTTGTCTGGAAGTATAAGCTATAACCTTTCCGTGCTGCATCAATACACATCCCAAACCGACTCTGGAGGCATCACAATAGACTACAAATCCCTCTCTGCCTTCTGGCAAGGCCAATACTGGTGCCGAGGTCAATCTTGACTTCAGTTCTTGGAAACTTTTCTCACATGCTTCGGACCACTGGAACTTAACTGCTTTCTGCGTCAATTTAGTCAATGGGGAGGCGAGGGTTGAGAATCCCTCTACAAACCTCCGATAGTACCGTGCCAGACCCAAAAAGCTGCGAATCTCTGTCGGGGTCGTGGGTCTAGGCCAATCTTTCACTGCCGCAATCTTCTGAGGATCCACTATAATTCCCTCACTAGAAATAACATGCCCTTGAAAAGCTACGGACTCCAACCAAAACTCACATTTTGAGAGCTTGGCATACAATTGATGCTGAAAAAGGGTCTGCAATGCTGCTCTGAGGTGAACGGCATGATCTTCCCCGCTCCGAGAGTAGATGAGAATATCGTCAATGAATACAATCACAAAGGAATCTAGGAATGGCTTGAAAACCCGATTCATAAGGTCCATGAAAGCTTGCCGGGGCGTTGGTTAGCCCAAAAGACATAACCAAAAACTCAAAGTGACCATAACGAGTTCTGAAGGCGGTTTTAGGAATATCCTGCTCCCTGATTTTCAACTGGTGGTACCCAGACCGTAAATCAATCTTTGAGAAGAACCTCGCTCCCCGCAATTGGTCAAACAGATCATCCACTCGAGGCAATGGATATTTATTCTTAATGGTGATTTTGTTGAGCTGCCGATAATCAATACACATTCGAAGTGACCCATCCTTCTTTCTGACAAAGAGAACCGGAGCACCCCATGGCGACACACTCGGTCGTATGAACCCTTTCTCTAATAAATCCCTCAGCTGCTCCTTTAACTCCCTTAACTCTGCTGGCGCCATTCTGTATGGTGGAATGGATATTGGCTGAGTATCTGGCAATACATCAATTCCAAAATCAATCTCCCTATCCGGCGGGATGCCTGGAAGCTCATCTGGAAACACTTCAGGAAATTCATTCACAATTGGCACGGACTCGAGGGTAGGCACCTCCGAGGTGGTGTCCGTTACCCGAACCAGGTGATAGATACACCCCTTCTTAATCATCTTCGAAGCCTTAAGGTAGGAAATAAACCTACCCCTTGGCACCACACCATTTCCTCTCCATTCAATGATTGGCTCGTTAGGGAACTCGAGCCTCATAACTCTCGTTCGACAGTCAAGCTTGGCAAAGCACGAATAGAGCCAATCCATCCCCATAATTACATCAAAATCTACCATCCCAAGCTCAATAAGATCGGCTGTGGTATCACGACCACCCACCGTAACAACACAATTTCTATAGACTCGTGAGGCTGTAATAGAATCACCAATAGGAGTCGACACAGAGAACGGCTCATGAAGCTGTTCGGGTTCTATCCCAAAGCTTGAAGCAATGAATGGAGTAACATAAGACAAGGAGGAACCTGGATCAATAAGGGCATAGCAATCAATAGTTTGAACACACAGGATACCTGTAACAACATCTGGAGAAGCCTCGGCATTCTGGCGGTCACTCAATGCATAGAATCGGCTAGGTCCACCCCTACCCTGAGCTCCACCCCTAGCTGCACCACGCCCTGCTGATGCTGGAGTACGTGCTGATGATGTAGCAGCCGAAGAACCGGATGACTGAGCAGATCCCCTACCCATACCCTGACGGGGTGCACGGCAGTCCCGCTGAATGTGACCTCTCACCCCGCACCCGAAGCACACTGGAAGGTCAAGGTAGCAAGTTCCTGTATGAAATCTTCCACACTTAGGGCATGTAGGTCTCCCCTGCTGTTGGGATCTCACCCCAGGATGACCAGACTGACGAGACCTTCTGCTGTCTGAACCAGGTCTTGAGTAACTGCCCTGCTGATGACTGTGCACGGATGGCGGTGCACTCGCGGAGGACTGAGCATATGACTGGGATGGCCCTGATGACCCTTTCCCTAGAAGTGATCTCCCCGAATGACCCATTGATCGGGCCCTGCTGCTACTTTCTCTCTCCGCACAAATCTTTAATTTTCTAGCCTCTGTGGCCTGAGAAAACCCCACAATCCTCCCATAGTTCATGTCCGAGTGCAAAGCTGTTGTGGCGGCCTCATTCACTACCAAAGGACTAAGGCCCTGAACAAACCGTCGAACCCGGGCATCCATGGTCGACACTAAATGAGGAGCGTACTTGGACAATCTTACGAACTCCATGTGATACTCCCAAACACTCATACTGCCCTGTTTGAGGACCTCGAACTCCGTGGCACGGGCTGCCATCACCTCGGCAGGCAAGAAGTGGTCCATAAATGCATCTACGAACTCATCCCATCTGGCCGGAGGGCTCCCTTCCTCACGGGAATCCTCCCATATTTCGAACCATGAACGTGCCGCTCCTTTCAGCCTGTAAGAGGCCAACTCTACCCCCTCTATATCTGTAGCCTTCATCATTCTAATGGTCTTGTATATCTCATCAAGGAATTCCTGTGGGTCAGCCTCTGGATCGGTGCCTGAAAATTCTGGAGGGGCCAATCGCAAGAATTGATGGACTCTGGAGCCAAAGGAATCTCCCTGTCCGCTGGAGGATGCAGGGGCATCATGGGATCTCTGGGCCTGGGCGGCCACTAACTGTGTTAACATATGAATGGCTCCCCTAAGATCTTCATTAGAGATACCGGAGCCCGAAGCGGGAACTGTATCTGAGTCAGGAACACCGGCAAGAGGAATGGTGGCATCCTCTGCCGCCGCTGGAATAGGGGCACTTGGGTTTTGAACAGATGGGTCAGGCAAATTCGGGACTGGTGGGTCATTCTCTCCCACGGCATCGGGTACATGATCAACAACCGCACTTGGGTCGGCATTGGCCCTAAGGCCGAGTCTAGCCTTCTTCTTAGGTGCCATATTCTGAAAATTTGGGAACAAGGCACGAATTAGACACAGATATCTCCACATTGCACTTTACCGCACGATATAGATTATCAAAGAAGTAGGTAAATTCCTAAATACCCGTGTAGCCCCCTACTTATATGATGTGGTCGACAACACACCTATAAGAAGGGCACTACTAGACACGGCTCCGAGACATCCTAGGACACTTTAAAAAAAACCATAGGCTCTGCTGTAGGAGTGTCACGGCCCAAATCGAGGGACATGACCGGCGCCCGACCGGGTTGCCCCAGTCAAGCGGACCTGGGTGCCTTTCATTCCCACGCGTTAACCCTGTGTTGATTGTTTCTCATTAACCAAATATTTTACCAATAATGCCTGATTTCATAATGCATAAACATAACCATGTGATTGATTCACTAACAAGTTCATAATTTATATTTACAACGCCCCATACATATACATAGGCCACAATCCCACAGTTTACATGTCTATGGAGCCTCTAGGATACAAAAAAGGAAAATACAATACTTGCCGGTAACAAGGCTCCGGCTATACCTTACAAAACCAAAATGAAATCTAAACCGAGTGGCATGAACCACACAAGGCCCCAGGAAGAAAGGGGCTCACCAAAACGGGCAGTGGAAGGAGAAGGATACTACCGCCGATGAGCTGAAGTGCCTGCTACTGATCCACCTACAATCATGACACGAATGTAGCGCCCCCGGCAAAAGGGACGTCAGTACACTTGAATTGTACTGGTATGTATGGACAAACTTTGTCCCAAGTAAACTCAAGCCATTAAATTACATCAACAATTAATTAAGCCACCCAACCATGTTTCCACATTTTCCTCATTTCAAATAATTCTCACACAAAGCACTTTCTACGATCAACCAATTTAACAATAACCAATCAATCACGTAAAGCACAAGTAGTCAAACAAAGGGGCAATCGGTGCCCCACAGGTTGCAAACTCTCCTGCTGTCTCCTTTCACAATTTCACATTATTGATTTTTGTATCAATTTTCAATAGCGATTTCGATCGCTTTCCATCCTTATTGCCCCTGACCACCCTTATTACCTCGGCCACCCTTATCACCCCAACCCACACCTTATTTCCCCACGTTGCGGCGCGCAACACGACCCCGCCTTACAGTTGAAAACACAACAATTTCAAACAGCATATAAGGTACTACACACAATTTCAACAAGTTCAAATAAGCAACTTACACATTGGTTCATGTTCTCAATTTCTTCTCAAGCCAATATCAAAACCAAGTTACAAGTATTCCAAAATCGAAAATGCCCACATAATCATGTTCAACAATTTACCACAATTAAGGTGTTTCAAATTCCTTCCATAATAAGCCAAATATGCCATCACAATGGTTGTTCCCAATTCTTTACCAATCTCGATTACCTTTTTATCTTTCAATTCATATTTCATACCACACCACACGTAGTTCACATCAATCAAATGCTCAACAAGGAAATCAAAGAATTACGTAAAATTTCTCAATTTGACACATGCCAAAACAATTCGCACACATTTGGGCGATTTTACAAGAATCAAAATTAGCCATACATACCTGGTGATGAGTTTTCTTCCGTTAACTTCCTACTTTATGCTTACCCACGCTATATTACTCTTGCCAACCTTGTTCTTGAAGACTCTTACTTCTACTCACTTCTTTTTACTAAAAATCAAGTTCAATAATCATGCATGAGTGTAAAAATTCTATTTTTAAAAGCTATTATATGCAAACCTCTCTTTACCCAATTAAAACTGAAAATCAAAGAAAATAGTTAGGGTTTTTACCTTGAAAAGATTGGGGAAGTTGAATCCTTGCCCTAAGATCCCTTGGAATTAAGATGGTTGGAACAATCTTTGAAGATGAAAGATTTCTCTCTCTAAAAACCCTCTCTTCTCTCTCTAATTTTGGTAAGATGATATGATAAAATGAAGAAGAAGTGTGTTATATTAAAGAAGATATCGGGTCAAAATGTTACAAAAATCTAGGCCGGGGTCAATTATGCGGTGCACTATGCGACCGCAGAATCAACATGCGGTCCGCATAGTGACCGCAGAATTGCCCCAAATTTTACACAGGTTATGTTAAGGAATGCGGCCAGAATGCGGTCCGCATGCTTTTATCTGCGGTCGCAAAGTGCACCGCAGATTTGACATGCGATCGCATATCGACCGCACTTTTGACACGATTTTGGGAAACTCTCTGGAACGTTTTGCGGCAAGAATGCGGTCCGCATGTCAGGTTTGCGATCGCATTCTTGACCGCATATTGGACACTTTTCGGAAAAATTAATTCTCTACATTTTTGAAACTTAAATCACTACCAAGGGTCCGAACCACGGCTCGCAAGCTCGCCGCGAAGAATTCTACGCATTCCTAACACATTATTCGGACCATGACACCACAGCTACTAGGTTTTATGCACAAAATTTTTACGGGGCCTTACATCAATATTAGCCATTACTGTAGTACCATAACACATCAACTCATTCCACACGAGACTCGTACATAAGATCACACGGTCTAAGACATATAGGCCACTGAATACTCTCTCAATATTTCCCAGAAGGATCATATCCTACAATACTTTATTTTGAAGAACCTCTTGCGATTTGAATTCGTTATCATTACCTTCCAATACGGATTACATATTATCCCATCATTCACATAATATAACACAAGTACCGATCTCTTCTAATGAAACCACCATCTTTAGCCACATGCACAATCTTAAGACACCTGACCGTTACAAGCAAAATCTTGAACACCGTAAACAATTCTCGGGCGTCAGTCATCCTTATTCAGCTGTAATTCAACTGTCTTATTGAACAGAACCACTCGTGCCTTATTAGAACTCTGACACTGCAGATCATGATTACATATGGATACAATTAGATATCTTTCTTTTCTATACACCGAACATTCTTTACCAACATAAGTTCACAACATCCTAGTATTTCTTCATATCTACGAAGCACCATAACCTTTATCAAAATTTCCCAACATACCTAGAGACAGAGCCAACACAACACACGAACAGTGCAATCAGTTAATCAATAACCACCTCCCCAACTTAGCTCGGAGTCATACATCAAAGCACTTTTAGCTACTCATAGCATTCTTACTCAAATGATGCCACAAAGTTCTAGTTAGATTAAACTCAAGTCATTTACAAGCTTCGGCGGAGATTCGAATCATCAGAAATATTAACTCTGTTGCAATTCTTTCATTCATTCACACACAACAGTTACGCCCCCTATTTAGGTGACAAAATCTTTTCTAAGTCCCAAATTTTCCAAAAATTTTGGCAGAGTTCCCTTTGTAAATTGGCCTATCCACCTGCCAGAGAATCACCAAAACCATCCTAGCAATACATTCACAACTCGACAGGACATCACAATGCATATCGACAACATTAGTCTCAATACTACACAAATCATATTATCATATTTGGTACATGAACATGCGTTGTACCTGCTCGAATCATAACACATATCAACTACCTTTCAATTACACATGAGAACCAATCCACCTATCTCGCCTCAATTTAGCATTTCAGCACAATACCTTCCACCAGGATACACATAGCATAATCATTTTAGTCTTCCTGAGTTTGAACTCGTTCCACTACACATAAGGCACTTATATTACTAAGCGCTCGATGCGTACACAGACGTGCGGAAGGAATTTCAAAAGCATATCTCAAGCTGAATCAAGTACGCATGATAAGAATTCCAAGAAATGTGAAGTGTTTCCTAAAGGTTCGCAGCCTCCCGAGGATAAGTACAGGTGTCCCCGTACCGATCCACAAGACTCTACTAACCGGCTCAACACTCATGAGGCCTAGTAAACCTAGGCTCTGATACCAACTTGTCACGACCCCAAATCCGGTCGTGATGGCGCCCAGCACACTGCTAGGCCAGCCCGACCAATCAACAATAACCACGGATAAGCTCACTTTATCCAATTTAAGTATAACGGAATAATTCAACAGTGATAGATATATTAAAAACAGGGAACCAAGTCCCAACACGTGCCAACTCCCATAGACCGAAGGGTCGAGAGTCATGAGCCTCTACAGAGTATACACAGTGTAAATAGCGAATATAACTGTGCACAAGTGTGGGATGATCAGAACAAAATACAGACAAACTGGAGAATCAGGTCCTCCGAACGTTGGCAGATACCTCGACTGTCCAAAAGTACTCCCGAGCCACAATAGAATCAGCTCCACTGTGATGTACCTGGATCTGCACACAAGGTGCAGGGACTCGGGTATGAGTACTTCCAACTCAGCAGTAATAAAAGTAAATAATGCTGAAGGGAAGAAAACCACGATAGACACAATCTCATGCTACACTATACAGAACTATCTTTTTATTCCTTTCCAGCAGAAGTGAGTATATCATTAAAAATCTCAATTTTTAGCTACTTTCTGTCATAATAATATACCAATACCTGGATACAATCTCAAGCAGTGCAAGTCCGCACTCAAATCAGCCCCTCGGGCTCAGCACTCCTTATCAATTTACACCAGGAGATCTGGTCAATAAGGCAACTAATGCATGTGTGCCAATAATGTATGAGTGCTAAATGTTATGCCACGTAGTACACGTAAACCAATGTATGTATGCCATGCAATGCATATGACCGCTACGGCGTGTAGCCCGATCCAATTTGGGTACCCGTGCTCACCGTGGGGGTTCAGACTCCGGAGGGGCTCCTACAGCCCAAGCACAATATTAATATCACACCTGCTGCGGCGCGCAGCCCGATCCGTATACCACTGCGGCGTGCAGTCCGATCCATGCACGTGTATGCATATGCTCACATAAAATGTCATGCCCTAACATATGGCCCTCGGCCCCAATCAGTCTAACAAATAATCAAGAAAGCCCTACGGCAACAATATCATATTAGCTCACAACTAAAAATGTTATTAAGACCTTGTTCAAGTTTTTCATAACCTTATAAAAATGCTGAATAGCAAAAATACCATTTTAAAACTTAAATTTAGAATAAAATAAGCACAGAGTTATCAAAACAGTGATACCAATCCCCGAAGGACTCAAATAATTGGCACGAAGCCCAAACATGATAATTAGTCCAATTCATTTCAATAATTAGGTGTTATTATTTATTACGCGGGACGGACCAAGTCACAATCCCCAATGGTGCTCTACCCCACGCCCTGTTATCCGGCGTGCAAGTTACCTCAACACAGCACTAAGATGTGCAAGTCCGGGGTTTACTAACCCTCAGGACATCATTTACAAGTATTACCCACCTCGAACCGACGAAACCTCATGCCCGCGACGCCTTAGCTCCTCGAACCGGCGTCCACGCACGTCAAAACTAGCACAAATCAGCACAAATATATCAAAATAGGCTAATGGAACATCACACAATCGAAAGAACTCGAAAAATATCAAAAAAATCACAAAATTTGGAAAACCCGAGCCTCGGGCCCACATCTCGAAAAATTTCGAAACTCATATTTCCAGAATCCTCGTCTCTCCACGAGTCCATACATATAAAATTTACCAAAATTGGAGTTCGATTGACCTTTCAAAACCCAAATTTTCATTTTCAATATCTAGGCCACAATCCTTCACAATTTCTACCCAAATTCATGAAGATTGATGTTAATTCTACCATAAAATGATGTTTTGAGTCAAGAAACTTACCTCTGATGAATACCCGATGATTTCCCAGCTTTTCCCGTGATTGCTTCCCTCTAGGGCTCAAAAATAGTGTTTTGGGTATATGAACCCGTAAGCCCTATGTTCTGCAATTAAACTCACTGCCTGGCCAATTCCTTCATCGCGTTCACGACGTCTCTCACGCGAACGCGATGCCTTAACCCTCTTCTTCATCGCGAACGCGACACTCTTTCACGCGTCCACGAAGGTCAACTTCCCAGCCTCCGGACTTTTCCTCTACGCGAACGCGTAGTCCCTCACGCGAACGCGTGGCTTCGCCTAATCCTTCTTCGCGATCGCGGTCTGACTCCACGCGAACGCGATGCGTTCCAACTCTCTTATACGCGAACGCGTTACATTCCCTCGCGAACGTGATGGTCACCCGGCCCCAGCCTACGCGAACGCGGCATAGCCCTCGTGAACGCGAAGGCTTAAATTTCGCCGAGTGATCTGCAATTTACAGCAGACCATTTCTTGCTTCCAAGTGCCGGATGATGGTCCGGATTCACCCCGAGGCCCCCGGGACCCCAACGAAAACCACCAACATACCCCAAAACACGATACAAACTCGTTCCAATCATAAAAACACCATCCTAAACATCAAAATCACCAATTACACACGGATTCAAGCCTAAGTTTCTTCAAAACGTCCAAATTACACATTCCATAAAAAACCCGACCAAACGACGTCCGAATGACCTGAAATTTTGCAGGCACATCCAAAATCACCTAACGGAGCTACTGAAACTATCGGAATTCCATTCCGACTCCCGGATCAAAATCTCACCTATCGATCGGATTTCGCCAAAATTCAACCTTAGCCAATTCAAGCCTATTTCTACACTGGATCTCCAAATTCAATTCCGATTGCTCTCCTAAGTCATAAATGATCCCTCGAAACTAGTCGAATCATCAGAATCCAATTCCGAGCATTCTAACTCGATAGTCAACTCTAGGTTGACTTTCCATATTCAAACTTCCTCCAAACATGCTATTTGCTTCATTTTCAATTCAATTCACTCCTAACTCACTCGATAGGCTCTAACACTGATATAAAAGCATAAAACATGTAATTTCAACATGACGGGGTGGTAAATTCCCGTAACGACGGGCCGGGTCGTTACAACCCACAACATCACAGAAAATTTTGTGCCTCTTCTCATAAACTGCTACCAAGCTTGGTTACATGACTAGCTAGAGGTAGAGGTCAGGATGTTAGAGGTGGAGGTAAGAATCCTAGAGGTGGAACCCAACCGTGGATATATTTTCTATGGTATGACTGAGGTCACTACACCAGGTGGTGTTATCACATGTATGATTTTGATTGTTATAAAAAGGATATTTTTCTAATTTGAATTGGTTTTTTGAGAAAAAAAATAGGCAAGTCTCCACTCATGAGTGAGCTTCATAATTATCAAATCTACTTATGTGAATACTCACGTTGGGCTATTATATGGATATAGCTATCCCTATTATTATGTGTTGGTCACTAATAATACGTGTGAGGCTAAAAGTGACTTTATATCACTACTACATTGGGTTTTGATGTAATTCCTGAAATAATTAATTTCAATTGTTAATTATATGCCATATCGGTATGAGGGTTCATTTTATGTCATGATTTTCTTTGGCGGACAATTACTGAAAAGAAGAAAGAGAGGAAATAAAAATTTTTAGCTGGTACAATGTGCAAGTACTTGTGATGCAGAGTTGAGAATGAGATCCTCAAAATTTTGTATTATGTGAAATATTTTTAAACCGAACTACAAGATGCGGTGGATCTTATATGAGGAAAGGGTCCTGGTGGTAAAAGTTTATGTGTTTAAAATTGTCCTTTTGTGAAATTAAAATTTTTGTACTATATCTTAAATGGGAGTCATGCCTGTTAGGATTATTTGACAATTCTTGTATAGTTTATATTCATATTTAGCCATTTCTGTTTTGTAACCATCGAGTTTTAGCCTTTGAGACGAGCACCTAGGTTAGGATAAATAAGATTCACTAATTTGGGAAAGTAATCATGAGGTTTCCATACCTCACTGTGAGTAAAGTAGGAGTTTTGGAATAATGTATAACACACGGTTAATTGGCAATGATGTAATTTAGGAACAACTCTTATGGCCAGAATCATGGTTATGTGCATATGTATGAGGTGTTCATGCCTTATTTAGACTTGTTCGTGATAGTCCCCATTGATAACTGATTCACGTCCAAGCAACGGTCGTAGTCAATATAATCTGGTCAATTAATTCCAAAGTCGATCCCACAGGGAATTAACCTATAAACTGCAACTTCCAAAACCCAATAACACTTCTGAAGCAGCTTCCCAAACTTTTGAATATATTTTTGTGGTTTTTTTCTAATAACTAACATTTGCAAGAATTAAAGACTTGAATGAAAGAATTGAATGTTGGGTAAAGAATATAGAGAAAGGCTAAGGTATTGATTTCCCCTATTGATGAAATCCCTTCTGTTTATGCCCGTACAAATTGTCAAAATTATTCTATCAACCATGAACGCTATTTTTACCGTAATTCTCTTTTGAGCAACTACAATAATTTACTAGTGCACTCTCCCGAGCTACCCTAGCTAGCTTTAATTTGAATAATTGACTTTAGAATGCACCCAAGGCTTCGTTATTCCTAATCCCACCTTTACGCCTAAAATTATAGATTCCTCCAATAACCTAGGTGTGGTGTTGTTCAACAATATACATGCACTCTTTTCCAAGTTATGCACACTAAATAGACACAGCTAATTGGGGATCCTACCAATTAACTACAACAAGAACAAAGTTCAACAAATAGAAATCTAGCTAACAATTTGTAATCACATAAACGAGAAGTTCATCACTCAATAGGTTCCATCAAAATCTTAGATAAGGAATTAGCTACTCATAATCAAGGAAACAAGAATAATAATTAAATTCAAAATAAAAAATTCAATGTAAAAGAAATAAATAAGTTGAGAGAGTTCTCTCTTACTAATTATCTTGCAAAAGTAGTTAATAATACAATGCTTGCCTCTCTTGGGCGAAATCTATATTTATATAGAGGGTTTAGGTTACGAAATTTGAGTTTTGATAAGTTTAGCCTTCAAATTTTCGGCGTCGTTCGCGGTCCATTCGCAGTCCCGAATGGACCGCGAAAAATCCATTCCTCTGAACTTCAAAAATCTTCCGCATGACTCTTTTTTCGCGGTTCGTTCGCAGTCGTGGATGAACCGTGGTTTTTCACGAACACGATCCCAGCTTAATTTCTTGAGCTTTTACTCAGACTTCAAAGCTCCAAATCACTTAAATTCATTCCATAACATCTATATAGCTCGGAATCACACCTTCCCGGCTATATTCATCATAGTTTCTTGATTTGTACAACACTTTGGCCTTTTTCACCATCTTTTGACTCCAAAACTTGCTCTTTTAGTCTTCGTTAGCTCATGTGTACCTATAACAACACTAAAAACACTAATAAAAGCATTTTGTCATCACAAACAATATCAAAATAATAATAAAGCGTGATTATTTAGGTCATAAATATAGTCAAATTCACCTATTATCAATACCCCACACTTAAACCTTTGCTCGTCCTCTAGCAACCTTAATCATACTTTAGGCCAATTTTATTAATGTCTCCCCCAAAATATGTCACAAAAGTTATCTTTCATGATTAACCTAAGACATGCACAATCCTTACCTAACCGTAAACTCAAATGCCAGCACATTATTGCTTACTCTAGTTATTATCACAGACTTACAAATTTATATTTTTCTTCCTGAGTTACATGCCCTCACACAATTTATTGAGAGAAGTTTCCACACACAAACAATTTAGAACATGGAACTTATAGAAATAGGAAAAATTCACTCACTCTCAACAAAAAATATTCATATGCATACAGACACACCATAGGCTTGCCCCTAGTGTAATACTCCACTAATTGAGTTATTTAATCACAGATCAAGAGGTATTTAAGGGTTGTAATGTTGGCTAAGGGACAGGTAGGATACTTTTGGTTATAGTGGCTAACCTCCCTAAGCACTTTCTTTCTTTTTCACAATTTCCCTTTTAGCTTTCTCCCTTATGTCTTCCCTAAACATTCATTCACTTTTATTTGCTTTTAATCCCCAATTTTCTTTTGTTGGTGTAACTGGCCTTTCTATTTTACATATATACATTGATATATCTATTTTTTTTTTCAAAGCTTGTAGCATTTACAGTATTTTTCCAGTTCACCATTTTCTACCATTCATTCTTTATTTTCCATTTTTTTTAACTTCCCTTCACCCCACACTTCGACTTTTGCATATTTGTTACAACACAAGTGCTTCTAGGAGGTAAAGTAGAACAATATATGATATAGATTTTTATGAACATTCAAGGGTTATCAAAGAATAGGCTTTAAGCTCAAGGGGGTTAACTAGGATATTATGTACAGGTAAATTCATGTATTATTGATTTATGGGGTTACACAAAGAAATGCCTCTATCATCTCTATAACTAAACAACTTTTATTTCACTTTGCAAACACACAGGGCAAGTTCTAGGTACCATGTAAAACATATAATGTAAGAAAAATCTCACACACATATAGCATGCAACTCATTTAGAATCAGGTTCATCTACAAAGTCCTATCAATGTTCAAGCAAGTTGTATTGTGCAATTTAAGGCATATCCTAGAGTCTACAGTCAAGCGTAGATAATACATTCTCAAGTTCAATTAAGTTTTGCTAATGTGCTTACTTGGGGTTACATGTTAACTTTTGCCCTCTAATCCTAAAAAAATCTACCTAACCCGATTCAATAAAAACCCTTGGAAAAGAACAGTGGTCAAAAGAAAAACCAAGGGGGAGGTGATACACTACCTAGAAATAGAAAATAAAAGAAAGAAAAATTCCTACATATCAGGAAGAGCCCTCTACTCATACTTTTGGATTTTAAAATTTTTTGATTTTTTTGTGTTTTTATTCCGACTTAGACTCTTAAGAAACCCTTCGCCAAGTGTCCATCATCGGGCCAAGCCAGCTAATATAATTTACAGCTACATCTACTATATACAATATATACAAGAAAAGTTTCCCACCCCACACTTAAAATCATGCCATGTCCTCATGGCATAATAATCAATGTACAACACAGAAGGGTGAGAAAACTTACCTGGGACCTACCCCGTGTCTAGCAACTTTATCACTTTCTTTTTCACTATATCCTTCATATTCTGGTTCAGCCTTCTTTTGTGTTTCCTGGAGGGTTTGTGTTCCTCTTCTAGGAGAAACTTATGCATGCAGTATGCGGGGCTGATCCCTTTTGTTTTTTTCATGGTCCAACCAATGACAGTTTTACATTTCTTGAGTACCTGTATAAGCCTTTGATCCTGCACATCTAACAAACCAGATGAGAAAATAACAGGTAAAGTGGAGTTACGGCCTAGAAATTCATACGTGAGATGAGCTGGTATTGTCTTAAGCTCCAGCTTTGGTGGCTCTTCAATGGATGGTTTTGCTGGAGGGGTCTCTCTCTTTTCTATGTGTAGAGGTTAAAACTCCAACTCTCTATCCCAAAACCTCTTACCTTCCAGAGATAGCACCCACTCTGCCAGGCTTTCACCATTTGCCTCTTCTGAGTGTATCAGGCATACATGAAGTGGATCTTCAGTGGTCAATTCTATATCATCGGTCTCCATTATCACATCCACCGCATCAATAAGAGAGCAATTCGCGAACTCACTAGGGCGCCTCATGGATTTTTGCACAATGAATATGATCTCCTCATCATTCACCCTCATCTAAAGTTCCCCAGTCTTACAATCAATCAATGCTCTCCCTGTGGCTAGGAATGGCCTTCCTAAGATTATAGGAATTTCCTCGTCCACCTTGCAGTCAAGAATTACAAAATCGGCGGAAAACACAAACTTCCCCACCTGAATGAGCACATCATCCACTATACCGAATGGACGCTTAATTGTCATGTCAGCAAGCTGTAATAACATGGAACTAGGTCTGGCTCTCCCGATGCCCAGCCTCTTATAAATCACCAAGAGAATAAGATTTATACTTGCCCCCAAATCACACAATGCCTTCGCAAAGGCAAAGTTTCCTATAGTGTATGGAATGGTGAAGCTACCTGGGTCAGATAGCTTCTCAGCAGTGGGTCTAGAAACCACGACACTACAAGTCTGAGTAAGAGTCATGGTGGCCAAGTCTTGGAAAGCAAATTTTCGCGACATCAAATCTTTCATTATCTTAGTATACCCAGGCATTTCTTTCAAAGCTTCAATTAAAGGAATGTTTACCTGGATTTTCTTGAGCATATCAAATAACCTTTTGTATTTCTCTTCTTTCTGGTGCTTGGCCAACCTTTGGGGGAATGGGGCTGGAGGCCTCTTTTTCCCAATCACGTGGGACTTTTCTTTCTCTATCACCTGTTCCACAATCGGCTGATCTACCGGTTCAGCTACTTTCTATGTTACCTGCTGCACATTATTATTTTCAGCTACTGGTTGGACTATAACTTCTGTCAACCCGATGGACTCATCCAGTTGAATGGGTACTGGAGTGAGTGTCTCAGCCTGCAAATTGCTTCTCTCTCTTTCTTGCTCAGCATCAAGATCTCTTCCACTTCTCAGATTAGCTGCCATCAGCTGCTTTGGGATTTGATCCTTTGGGTTTATTTGTGCATCTACAGGCAATGTCCCTTGAGGACGATTGTTGAGTAACATAGCAATCTGGCCCACATGTACTTCAATATTCTTGATGGTTGCATCATGTGCATCTATCCTTTCACTAGTTTTGGCATGTGACCCAATTACCTGCTGCATCATAGCTTTCAACTCTGCGAACCCATCGTCATGTCTACCCCCATGTTATGGTGGAGGTGGATGATACCCCTGCTGTTGATTGTTGAAATTCTGAGGTCTAGGATATGGAGCCATGTTGTTTGGTGGCCTCATACCTGCTGCATTATATAATAGTTGATGAGGCTTGTACTGCTGTAGAGCCTGCTGGCCCCAACTCTGGTTACCCTATTGCTGCCTTCCATAATTAGCCACATTATTCAAGTCTTCATGTTGATGATGATGTTCTTGGTCTGCAGACCATGGATTACTTATGGGTTGGCTAATGCAAGATGTGCATAAACTACCATTGGTAGAGTCTACAATGTGAACTTGCTGCTTGACCCCAAATTCTTCCACCTTCTTTGTGAGGATGCTCATTCATGTCAGTAAAGTTGCCACGTTCTCCTCTAGAGTGTTGGAAGGATTTAGAGGTACAGAGTTTACCACTTGAGTGATAGGAGCATTCCTGGTCATCCATCCGGTGTTTTGTGCCATCTTGTCAAGCAAATTCTGACCTTCCCTCCAAGTCTTACTCAGAAAAACCCCATCTGCTGAGGCATATACTATATTCTTCATATTGTGTGAAAGCCCCATGTAGAACCTTTGACCTAGCATCTGCTCAAGAACCCCATGGTGAGGAAACATAATAAGCATACCTTTGAATCTGCCCCAAGTTTCATGTAATGTCTCCATTGGTTTCTGCTTGAAGCTCACAATCTCATCAATTTGCTGAGTTGTCTTGTTAGGTGGATGAAACTTGTTGTGGAATTGCTTGACTAACTCATCCCAAGTTGCAATAAAGTTCATGGGGAGTGAGTTTAGCCATACCTACGCAGCCCATGTAACTGAGAACGGAAATAGCAATAGTCTGATGGATTCCGGAGTCACATTCGGTTGCCTTTGTGTCTTGCATATTGAGCGAAAGTTCTTCAGGTGCTGTTGTGGATCTTCAACCTGAGTCCTAGAGAATAATCCCTTGTTTTGCAAAAAGTGTAGCATGTTGTTGGTAATCTGGAAAGACTCAGCTTGAATCGCTGGCACAATAATGGAAGTTGGGAAATTATCCATAGTTGGTTGTGCCCAATCAAATAAGGCACCTTCCTTAGCCTCCTGCAAGTTCAACCCAGCTTGCTGGTTTGTGTCGTTCATGTCTCTCATGTCGAAATCTAATTTGATTGGTTGCTGAGACTGCTGAATTTGTTTGATTGCCCTGTTATGTGCCAGGAAAGTTTGCTCTGGGTCTGAGAGTCCTTTAGTTAGTTCTCCAGTCCTTGTAGATTTTCTAGGCATGCACCTGAGTACCCAATTTCAACAACCATAAAAAATTCAATGTAAAGTGTGTAGAAAGAACTTGACTACACAAGAATCTTGTAGTTCTGTCAATGGTAATTGATAATTCTGTTAATTCCCCGGCAATGGCACCAAAATTGATTCACATCCAAACAACGGTCGTAGTCAATATAATCCGGTCAATTAAGTCCAGAGTCAATCCCACAGGGAGTTAACATATCAACTGCAACTTCCAAAACCCAATAACATTTCTGAAGCAGCTTCCCAAACTTTTGAATATATTTTTGTGGATGTTTTCTAATAACTAACTTTTGCAAGAATTAAAGACTTGAATGAAAGAATTGAATGTTGGGTAATGAATATAGAGAAAGGCTAAGGTATTGATTTCCCCTATTGATGGAATCCCTTCTGTTTATGCTCATACAAATTGTTAATATTATTCTATCAATCATGAACGCAATTTTTACCGTAATTCTCTCCCGAGCAACTACAATAATTTACTAGTGCACTCTCCCGAGCTACCCTAGCTAGCTTTAATTTGAATAGTTCACTTTAGATTGCACCCAAGGCTTCGTTATTCCTAATCCCACCTTTACGCATAAAATTATAGATTCATCCAATAACCTAGGTGTGGTGTTGTTCAACAATATACCTAAATATGCACTCTTTTCCAAGTTATGCACACTAAATAGGAACAGCTAATTGGGGATCCTACTAATTAACTACAAAAAGAACGAAGTTGAACAAATAGAAATCTAGCTAACAATTTGTAATCACATAAACGAGAAGTTCATCACTCAATAGGTTCCATCAAAACCTTAGATAAGGAATTAGCTACTCATAATCAAGGAAACAAGAATAATAATTGAATTCATATCAAAGATTCAATGTAAAGAAAGAAATAAGTTGAGAGAGTTCTCTCTTACTAATTATCTTGCAAAAGTAGTGAATAACACAATGCTTGCCTCTCTTGGGAGAAATCTATGATTATATAGAAGGTTTAGGTTACAAAATTTGAGTTTTGACAAGTTTAGCCTTCAAATTGTTGGCGTCGTTCGCGGTCCATTCGCAGTCACGAATGGACCGCGAAAAATCCACTCCTCTGAACTTCAAAAATCTTCTGCAGGCCTCTTTTTTCGTGGTCCGTTCGCGGTAGCGGATGGACCGCGGTTATTCTCCCTTTTCCGTTTGTAAATTGGAAACACTCAAAACATGAACGTTGTATCCCTTTGAGTTAGATTTCCAACCATATATTATTGAGCCAAAACGGAGTTCTGAGCAAAACGTTGTGTCCAATTTACTAGATAGTGTGCAATATGCCTCATCGAGTCTTCGTTTGTACTAAACTATCGAATTTGACCCCCGAACATGATCCCGGCTTAATTACTTGAGCTTTTACTCAGACTTCAAGGCTCCAAATCACTTAAATTTATTTCATAACATCTATATAGCTCGAAATCACACCATCCCGGCTATTTTCATCAAAGTTTCTTGACTTGTACCACACTTTGGCCTTTTTCACCACCTTTTGACACCAAAACTTGCTCATTTAGTCTTCATTAGCTCATGCATACCTATAACACACTAAAAACACTAATAAAAGCATTTTGTCATCATAAACAATATCAAAACAACAATAAACCATGATTATTTAGGGCATAAATATAGTCAAATTCACCTATTATCAATAACAAATTTATATGTTCCCGCAGTCAGAAGGAGCATGCGCAACATCTCAGAGTGGCTCTCCAGACTCTGAAAAATAGTTATTTATATGTAGATATTTCCAAAGTGTGAGTTCTGAGTAAGTACAGTTGCATTCCTGGGTCATGTTGTGACGGTAGAAGGTATACAAGTTGATCCAAGGAAGATGGAGGCAGTCACGGACTGGTCTAGACTAATATCAGCCACAAAGATCTGGAGTTTCTTGGGGTTAACACATTATTATTGTTGGTTTGTGGAAGAGTTTTCATCTATTACAATGCCGATAACCAGATTGACCCAGAAAGGTGTCCAGTTCGAATGGTCAGATGAAGGTGAAGCGAGCTTTCAAAACCTCAAGACAACTTTGACCATGACACTGATATTTTTTTTGCCCACAGGTTCGGGATGTTATATAGTCTATTGTGATACTCTCTGTATTGGGCTTAGTATTGTTGATGCGGGATGGCAAGGTCATTTCTTGTGCTCTGAGGCAGTTGAAAAATCCATGAGAGGAATTATCAAGTACATGATTTGGAGTTGGCAGCAATTGTTCACGCATTAAAGATATGCAAACATTATTTGTATGGTGTTGCGTGTGAGGTATACACGGGTCACAAGATTCTTTAGTACTTGTTCAAACAGAAGAAGTTGAATGTGCAGCAGAGGAGATGGCTAGAGTTGCTGAAAGATTATGACGTTACTATCTTATATCACCTAGGTAAGGCTAATGTAGTGGCTGATGCGTTGAGTAGAAAGTCTGCCAGCATGGTAGTCTTGCTTCCATTCAGGTCAACCAGAGACAGCTTGCTTTATATGTTCAGGCCTTAGCCAACTGATTTGTAAGATTAGATATTTCTAAGCCTAGTAGAGCGTTGGCTTGCACGGTTGCTCGTTCTTCTCTATTGGAGTGTATTCGTGAACGGCAGTTCGATGATCCCCATTTGTGTGCCCTGAGAGACACGGTGCTGCAAGGAAGTGCTACGAAGGTAACCTCAAGTGATGACAGGGTGTTGAGATTGCAGGGGCGATTTTGCGTTCCCAATGTTAATAGAATTTGAGAGTTGATCTTAGCGGAGGCCCATAGTTCTCGATATTCTATTCACCCGGGTGCCGCAAAGATGTATCAGGACTTGCGGCAGCATTATTGGTGGCATAGGATGAAAAAGGACATTGTTGCATATGTTTCTCGGTGTTTAAATTGTCAGCGGGTCAAATACAAACATTAGAGGCCTGGTGGTGTGTTTCAGAGAGTTGAGATTCCCGAGTGGAAGTGGGAGCGAACTACAATGGATTTCATTACTGGACTTCAGTTGACTCAAAAGAAGTTTGATGCTATTTAGGTCATTGTTGATAGGCTGACCAAGTCAGCACATTTCATTCCAGTAACAATCTCCTATTCATTCGAGAGGCCGCGTTCGGCTCAGTCTAGGCAGAAGAGTTATACGGACCGTAAGGTCCGAGATGTAGATTTCATAGTTGTTGAGCGGGCAAGCTCTCGGTGTCGCTTATGAAGGGCGTCACTCGCATCCCATGGCAGGTGTGGGATTGTTTATGACTAAGGATTGTGAGTTGGTCCATCCCGAACAAGAATGTTTCTATATTAGCGATTGATATGCACCCTGTATTGAATATATCTGGGCTTATTGTCATGTCTGGGGCCTTGTGCCAATCTGTAGCATCCTCAGAGGATGAATATCATTGTGATAGCATGGTTTGTATAATCATTGATCACAGGCTTGTGCTTAATTACCATTATGAAATGCTAAGTCATTTTTCTGAAGTTAAATATCTAAGTATATTCTTCTTAGCAAATTGGAAACTAGGAAATTAATTGATTCATTACGTGACTCATATGCATATTGTGGATTGAGTATGGATCAGGCTACACGCTGCAACGAATGTTATGATTGAGCATGGATCGGGCTGCACGCCGCAGCAAATGTTATGATTGATTATGCATCGGGCTGCGAGCCGCATCGAATGTTATGATTGAATATAGATCGGGCTGCACACTGCAGCGAATGTTATGATTTAGTATGGATCGGGTTGCACGCCGCAATGAATGTTATGATTATATTGCGCTTGAGCTGAAGGAGACCCTCCGGAGCCGTTATCCACATTTGTTCCCCAAATAAGGTACTTCATTCTTTTGTCCGTTCGAGGACAAATGGTTGTTTTTAGAGGTGGAGGATATGACGAACCAAAGGGTCATCACCTATTTTCCTCATGTTTTGCGTGTTTCCGAGGCCTTGAAAACCTCATTTTATATTGCCACAATTTGTGTGCACAATCCAGGCGTGTAACCAAAAATTTTTTTATGATGAAATATGTGAATTTTGTGAAAATAAATTGAAGAATTATGATATTAATATGATTATAGTTGACTTTGGTCGACATTTTTGGTAAACATACTTGGACCCGAGATCGAACTATCCCGAAAGGTCCATAAAAAATATGGCACTTGGGCATGTGACCGTAGTCGAAATCCGAGGTCCAGAACCCTGATAAACAATTTTTGAGTTAAATGGTTTTCTAAAATAATTAAGGAAAAATGAAAATGAAAATAAGTTAGAAAGCATAGGTATTGGGCTCGTATTTTGGTTCCCACGCTCGGAACATCTCATAAATATTGGTTTAGCTCTTCCTGTAAAGTTTGGTTGAAAAAGGACGTCGTTTGACGTGTTTCGGACTAAAAATGGAAAATTTGGAAGTTTTAAACTTTGAAATAAAATTTATGAGTTTTGAGGTTTGATTCATTGAATTCGATGTTATTTTAGAAATTTTATCGCTCGAGCAAGTTTGCAGGATGTTGTTGAGTTAGCGTGTGAGTTTGGTTGCGATCCCTGAGGACTTGGGAGTGATTTCGGGGGTGGTTCGGGGTGTTTTAGACTAGAAAACACAGCAAATTTTCTGCAATTCTTACACAGTGAAATCCTTCTTCGCGTTCGCATAAGCTCTTATGCGTTTGCATAAATTTGCCCAGTTTCCTTCTTCGCGTTCGCGTGTAGGGGACCGCGATCGCGAAGTGTTGATGCTTCATTCATCGCGATCAAGTGCCTCCTCACGCGTTCGCATAGGCCAGACCTAGGTCCCCCTGCTTTCCTTCTTCGCGTTCGCGTAGGACGGAACACAAATGCGATGGCCCCAGAATTCCAACGTGAATGCATCCCAAGAGAAGCGAACGCGTAGTACAAAATTTCCCCAGCGATTTTAAGTCATAAAAATAGACCCACTTTGGGATTTTTACACTCTTCTCACATGAACCCTTCTCTCAAACCCTCCATTGACGAGTTCCAAGCTTGTTTCTCTCCATTACTCCTTGGGTAAGTTTTCTTAACATCGTTTCCTCGTTATTTCATCAACATATATCAAATTATTAAGCCTAAACAAGCAAAATAAGGTAGAAATCATGGGTTTTGAGCAAAGTTAGGTTTTTGAGAATTTTTGGTAATTCAACCCCAATTTGGGGTCGAATTTTAAAACAAATTATATGTTTGCACTAGTGGGGGTATGGGTGAATTTATTTTGGCTCGAACCTCGAGTTTTGACCAAGTGAGCCCGGGGTTGGTTTTACAATTTTTTGCCAGAATATTAAAAGCACTTTAATTAGGTAATTGGACTGGTTTGTTGAGTAGAATTGATGATAGTAAATAAATTATGTATAGATACGATTGAATTGGAATGAAATTCGAAAGGAAAGGCATTGCTTGAGGACTAAGTTAGACATAAACCTTCGAGGTAAATTTTTGATCTATCCTAGCTTGAGGGGATAGGATTAAGTATAATAAATTGCTATTTGCTAAATGATCGAGTGTGGTGTATAGGTGTCGTGACGAGTGTCTATACACCGGAGTCTAGCATGATCGTGGGTCTTTTTTTATATATGTCTGTAAGATAATTTGGAACTCTCCTAAGCTAAATTATGATTTTCTACAAATGTGAAGAGTTTGAGAATAAACTGTGAAATATTAATATTTTGGAGCGTTGGCTCGAATGATAAGTAATATTGAGTAAGAGATGAAAGTATTGAAAAAGAGCTGTGAATGATCTATTGCCGGGATAGTTGAATATGTTAAATATTTCCCTTGTCGGGATGTTAAAGTTATTGATATTGTTCCCTTGCCAGGACTCAGTTGCTAATTGTTTTATTCCTTTTCCGGGACATTTCTTATTATTGTTTATTTCTCTTGCCCGTTTAGCTGTGATTGTTGTTTGGGTGGGGAAGAGTAATAATGTACGCAGGATCATTCTGTGCCATTTTTAATTATATTTGCACGAAGGGTCATTCCATGCCATTTTTGATTATTTATGCACGAAGGACATTATGTGCCATCGTTGATTTTATTTGCATGAAGGGTCATTCCGTGCCATGTTTTAACTATTGTGCACGAAAGAACATTCCGTGCCATTGTTGATTATATTTGCATGAAGGGTCATTCCATGCCATGCTATGAGATTTATGTGAGTAAAAGCACGAAGGGTAATGAAGTACATTCTGTTTGATTGCTTTGGGTGAGGATGAGAGTAAAAGCACAAAGGTTGATGCTGTACAATTTTTGGATTTCTTATTTTTGGTATTTATTGTTGTTCCGTGTTTCTTAATTTCACTGATTGTTTTTATATTTGGCTTGTGCTCCCCATAGTATGTTTTCCCTCCCTTCTTACTGTTTAGTTCGGTACTTCGTTTCCTTTTGTTGTACATATATGTATTTTGCACTACACAGGTTTATATCAGTGTCTGGTCCTAGCCTTGTCAATACTTCGCCGGGATAGGCCAGGCACTTACCAACACATGGGGTCGGTTGTGCTGATGCTACAATCTGCGCTCTTTTTGCGCGGATACAGGTTTCAGACAGCAATAGTAGCAGTGGTGCGAGAATTGGTACTTCGACCATTGAGACACCGACGTAGCCTTGCAGGCGTCCGCAAGACCCGTTATCTCCTCTATCTTTATTTTCAGTATGTTATCTCATGTATTCGAGACAAATAATTTTATATTTCTTTCAAACAGTTATGAGTAGTACTCTTAGCAGTTCGTGAGCTAGTGACACCAGGTTTTTTGTAGTGATATGTTTCAAACTTCCGCATCGTTATATTATTTGGTTAAAACATAAAAGTATTCCGCATTTATTTAATTGTTGATAGTATTTTATTGGTGATGTTGATAGAGAACATGTAATGTTTGGCTGGCCAATCTCTGTTAGTAGGTTTTATCACAACGCACGATGGTGGGATAAATTCGGGTCGTGACACTTTCAGACCTTGAGTGATATGTGAAGAGGCTTTCAGGCCTCGAGTGTTATATGAATGGGCTTTCAAGCCTTGAGTGTGATATGAGAAGGCTTTTAGGCCTTGATTTATTTAATGAGGTGGCTTGATATTGTGCTTGGGCCGTAAGGGGCCCCTCTTGGAGTCTGTAGACACCTAGTGAGCGCGGGTACCCATCTAGAGCGGACAAATTTTAGACGATGGTAACAATGGCATTGTTATATGCATTTTGGTCAGGTATTAATGACTGGCCAATCTGGTAACAATGACTGACCAGTGGTAACAATGACACTATAATACGCATTTTGGTCAAGTAATAATGACTAACCAGTCAAGTAACAATGCCTGACGAGGAACATAAATCATGCCCAAGGGACCGGTACTGTTTTGAGATATTGCCCCAGGGGAAAACTTTCATGTGCTCATCTTGCATATTTAATTGTCTTTTTACCTGTTATACTTATATAATTCTGCTTGAGGGGCGGATGTTTCTGTGCTTATCACCACTAACTGCTTGAATCATTTTTTGTAATTGTTGAAAATATTGTTTTCAAAAGAGATTTAAATTTATCCAAGATATATCTAAAGATTTTGCAGTTTTCACTATTTTTCTCTGAGAATTGTACCGTGCTTTGATACAGCATGGTGGCTTGCCTTATGTGATTTCTTACTACTTAGTTGTTATTTACCTTCATTACTCACTGAACTGGAGTACTCACTTTACTCCTTGCATCTCGAGTGCAGATACAGGTATTTTATCACCTGATGGCGGGTTTTAAGTGGATCAGAGGCTAAATTAAAGAAGATTAGCGAGGTGACTGCCAGCGTTCACAGTGCCACATGTTCTTCCTTTGATTTTTCAGTCCTATTTGTATATTTTAGACTTGTAGTGGTAGTTATATTCTAATAGTTCTTCGTGTCTTGTGACACCGCGGTTTGGGTTGTATTTCCGCAAATTAATATTATTAAGTCATATTTTTTCTAATCATTTATGCTTAACTATTTTTAAAGAGATGAAATTGGTTGGTTGGCTGGCCTTGTCTTCAAGAGAGGTGACATCACAATGGGATCGGGTTTTGCGTTGTCACAAATTTGTATTAGAGCTTAGGTTACTAGTTCTCACGAGTCACGAGCAAGTTTAGTAGTAACTCGCGGATCCGTATGGAGACATCTATATTTATCCTTGAGAGGTTGTAGAACCTTTAGGAAAACTTCACATTCTTGGATTCTTATCGTGCGTCCTTGATTCTGCTTGAAAAGATACTCTTGAAATTCCTTCCACGCATTTGTAACCCGCTAAATCGAGGAAGTTACGAATCTCAGTAGCTGAGGGGTCCTGGGCCAACCCTGCACCGCCTCCACCTTCCTTGGATCTAGTCGAATACCCTCACTTGACACCACGTGGCCTAGAAATGCCACCGAACTCAGCCAAAACTCACATTTAGAGAACTTTGCATATAATTGCTTCTCCCTCAGAGTCTGAAGCACTATCCTCAGGTGTTGATCATGCTCTTCCCGACTCCGGGAATATACCAAAATATCATCAATGAAAACAATCACGAACGAATCAAGATATGGCCTGAATACACTATGCATCAAATGCATGAAAGCTTCTAGGGCATTAGTCAGCCCGAAAGACATAACGAGGAACTCATAGTGACCATACCGAGTCATGAAGGCAGTATTCGGGATATCTGGCTCCCGAATCTTTAGTTGATGATAACCAGAGCGCAAATCAATCTTGGAAAACACCTATGTGCCCTCTAGGTGATAAAATAAGTCATCAATACATGGAAAAGGATACCGCTTCTTCACTGTAACGTTGTTCAACTGGCGATAATCAATGCACATACGTATAGAACCGTCATTCTTCTCCACAAAAAACACATGAGCACCCCAAGGCGAAACACTGGTCGAATGAAATCCTTACCCAACAACTCCTATAACTGATTCTTCAACTCTTTCAACTCAGGAGGAGCCATACGGTACGGAGGAATAGAAATGGGGAGAGTGCCTGACAATAAGTCAATTCCAAAATCGATATCTCTATCAGACGGCATGCCCGGGAGATCAGCTCGAAACACATCAGAGTAATCACGTACCACTAGGACTGAATCAATAGAAGGAGTGTCAGCAGTGACATCCCTCATAGAAGCTAGATAAGCAGCACATCCCTTCTCATCCATACGCTGAGCTTTGAGAAAGGAAATAACACGGTTGGGGTGTGATCTAGAGTACTACCCCACTCAATACGTGGAATGCCTGGCATAGCCAGCATCACAGTCTTGGCATGACAATCAAGAATAGCATGATGACTCACTTCGTTATTTCTTGATGTATCTGTTGGATGTTTTATTGTCGTGATTTATTTGTTTATGGCTTGAGTTTACTTGGGACAAAGCTTGTCCATACATACTAGTACAATTCTAGTGTACTGACGTCCCTTTTGCCTGGGACGCTAGATTCGTGTCATGATTATAGGTAGATCCGCGGCAGGTACTTCAGTTCATCAGCAGTAGCACTCTTTTACCTTTCATTGGCCGTTTGGTGAGCCCATTTCCTCTCGGGGCCCTGCATGGCTCATGCCACTTCTATTTTGGATTCATAGTTTTTGTGTAATGTATAGCCGGAGCCTTGTTACCGGCAAGTATTGCAACATCCTGTTATATCTTAGAGGCTCCGTAGACAGTAAAAATGTGGGATTATGGTCTTATGTAAATATATTTTAGGCGTTACAAATTGTAAAGTTGTTTAGAAATTAAGCGTGTTTTAATATTTTTAAAAGTGTGATTTTAATTATAATTGGTTAATTCTTTGGTTTATAAGTAATGAACAATACAGGGGTAACACGTGGGTTAGGAAAGGCACCTAGGTCCGCTTGACTGGGGCTACCCGGTCAAGTGCCAGTCATGTCCCTCAATTTGGGGTGTGACAAACTTGGTATCAGAGCCTAAGGTATTAAAGTGTCCTAGGATGTCTCGGAGCCGTGTCTAGTAGCGCTCTTCTTATCGTTGTGTTGTCGACCATATCTATAAGTAGCGGGCTGCACGAACATTTAGAAATTTACCCATTTCTTTAGTATTCTATATTATGCGGTAAAGTGAAAAGATGGAAGTATTTATGTCTAACCCGTGCCTTGTTCCAAAAGATTCAGAATATGGAGCCTTAGAAGAAAGCTAAACTCGGCCTTGGTACCAATTCCACCCTGAGTGTGGCTGTGAATCACATACGTGACACCGAGGGTGAGAATGACTCACCGATCTTGAATCTACCCTGTCCATATATTCCAGACCCAAGTGTTCATGTTTCAACTGTGGCAGAGGGTGCCACCATCCCTCATACCAGTATTCTTGATTCTGATACAGTTCTAGCTTCTGGTTTCGGTGTTTCTTATGGGGACCTTAGAGGAGCCATCCATATGTTGACCCAGTTAGTGGACGCCAAGGCCCAGAGATCTCATGATGCCCCTGCATCCTCCAGCGGACAGGGAGATTCCTTTGATTCTAGAGTCCACCAGTTTTTGTGATTGGCCCCTCTAGCATTCTCAGGCATAGACCCAGAGGCCGATCCGCAGGATTTCCTAGATGAGATATATAAGACTCTTAGAGTGGTGAAGGATACAGAGATAGAGGGGTAGAGTTGGCTTCATACAGTCTGATGAGAGCAGCGCGTTCGTGGTTTGAGATATGGGAGGATTCCCGTGAGGAGGGGAGACCTCCGGCTAGACGTGATGAGTATGTAGATGCCTTCATGGACCACTTCTTGCCTACCGAGACAATGGCAGCCCGTGGCACTGAGTTTGAGGTTCTCAAACACGGAAGTATGAGTGTTTGGGAGTACCACATGTTGTTCGTGAGATTTTCCAAGTATGCTACTCAATTAGTGTCGACCTTGGCTGCTTGAGTCCTGCGATTTGTTCAGAGCCTTAGTCATTTGGTGGTGAATGAGGCTACTACAGCAGCTTTGCACTCGGATATGAATTATGGGAAAATTTTGGGGTTTTCTCATACCACAGAGGCTAGGAAGTTGAAGATTCATGTGGAAAGAGAGAGTAGCAGCAGGGCCCGATCAATGGGTCGCTCAGGGAGACCAATTCCAGGGAGAGGCTCGTCAAGGCCATCTCAGTCATACGTTAAGACCTCACCGAGTGCACCACCATCTATGCACGGTTATCAGCAGAGCAGTCATTCGAGGCAATGTTCTGATAGAAGGAGGTCCGGTCAGTCCGGTCGTTCGGGAGTGAGGTCTCAGTAGCAGGGGATGACCATATGCCCCAAGTGTAGGAGATTTCATATAGAGACTTGTTGTCTAGATATCCCGATATGTTTTAGGTGCGGGGTGAGAGGTCACATCCAGTGGGACTGCAGTACGCCCAGTCAGGATATGGGTAAGAGATCTGCCCAATCATCCGGTTCTTCAGTTGCTACATCATCAGTGCATCCTCCAGCTTCAGCAGGGCGTGCTGCAGCTAGGGATGGAGCTTGTGGTAGGGGTGGACCTAGTCGGTTCTATGCTTTGAGTGGCCGCCAGAGTGCTGAGGCTTCTCCAGATGTTGTTACAGGTATTTTGTCTGTTTAGACTGTTGAATGTTATGCTCTTATCGATCCGGGGTCCTCTTTGTCTTATGTCACCCCATTTATTGCTTCAAATTTTGGGATAAAACTCGAACATCTTCATGAGCCATTCTCTGTATCGACTCTGGTTGGTGATTCTATTATGGCCTCGCGAGTTTATAGGGATTGTGTTGTTACGGTGAGTAGTCGTGTTACCACGTCCGATCTTTTTGAGCTTGGGATGGTAGATTTTAATGTAATCATGGGGATGGACTGGCTTTATTCGTGCTTTGCCAAGCTTGACTATCGAACGAGAGTCATGAGGCTCGAGTTCCCTGATGAGCCAGTTATTAAATCGAAAGGAAATAGTGTGGTGCATAAGGGTAGGTTTATTTCCTACCTTAAGGCTTCAAAGATGAATAAGAAGGGGTGTATCTATCATTTGGTCCGGGTGACCAACACCACCTCAGATGTGCCTACCCTCGAGTCCGCGCCAGTTGTGAATGAATTTCCTGAAGTGTTTTCGGATGAGCTTCCAGGGATCCCGCCAGCTAGGGAGATTGATTTCGGGATCGATGTGTTGCCAGATACTCAGCCAATATCCATTCTACCATAAAAATAGCGCCAGCAAAGTTAAAGGAGTTAAAAGAGAAGCTGAGGGATTTATTATAGAAGGGGTTCATACGACTGAGTGTGTCATCGTGGGGTGCTCCGGTTCTTTTTGTCAAAAAGAAGGATGGGTCACTTCGAATGTGCATTGATTATCGGCAGCTTAACAAAGTCATCATCAAGAATAAATATCCTTTGCCTTTGGTAGATGATTTGTTTGACCAATTGCAATGAGTAAAGTTTTTCTCCAAAATTGATCTACGGTTCGGATACCACCAATTGAAGATCAGAGAGCAGGATATTCCTAAGACCGCCTTCAGAACTCGCTATTGTCACTTTGAATTCTTGGTCATGTCTTTTGGGCTAACCAATTCCCCGGCAGCTTTCGTGGACCTTATGAATCTGGTTTTCAAGCCATTCCCAGATTCCTTTATGATTGTATTCATTGACGACATCCTTATTTACTCGCGGAGCAGGGAGGATCATTCCATTCACCTCAGAGCAGCATTGCAGACCCTTCATCAGCACTAATTGTATGCTAAGTTTTCAAAATGTGAATATTGGTTAGAATCAGTAGCCTTTCTAGGTCATGTTGTTTCGAGTTAAAGGATTCAGGTGGATCCTTAGAAGATTGCAGCAGTGAAGGATAGGCCTAGACCCACGACCCCAACAGAGATTTGTAGCTTCTTGGGTTTGGCAGGGTACTATCGGAGGATTGTGGAGGGATTCTCAACCCTCACCTCCCCATTGACTAAATTGACGCAGAAAGTAGTTAAGCTCCAATGGTCCGACACTTGTGAGAAAATTTTTCAAGAATTGAAGTCAAGGTTGACCTCGACACCAGTATTGGCCTTGCCAGAACGCACAGAGGGGTTTGTTGTTTATTGTGATGCCTCCAGGGCTTGTTTGGGGTGTTTATTGATGCAACACGAAAAGGTCATAGCTTGTGCTTCCAAGCAACTCAAGAATCACGAGAAGAATTATCCGACGCATGATCTAGAGCTTGCAGCAGTTGTGTTTGCTTTGAAAATATGGGCATTATCTTGATGGGGTTCATGTAGATGTGTTCTCAGACTATAAGAGTCTCTAGTATTTGTTTAAACAGAATGAACTGAATCTGAGGCAGCGGCGGTGGTTAGAATTGCTCAAGGATTATGATATGAACATTTTGTACCATCCAAGGAAGGCAAACATGGTGGCCAACGCTCTTAGTAGAAAGTCCATGGGTTGTTTGGCTCATTTGGGGGTGGATCAGAGACCCCTAGCTCGGGAGGTTTACCAATTGGTCAGTTTGGGGTTTTGCATCTCGGCGTCAGACGAGGGGAATGTTATGGTGCATATTGGAGCAGAATCATCACTGGTGGCAGAAATCAAGGAAAAGTAGTTTATGGATCCAACATTGGCTCGAATGAAGGAAGCAGTTGTGAATAAGAAGACTTCGACATTTTTGATCAACAACGAGGATAGTGTATTGCGGTGTCAAGGTAGGCTCTGTGTCCCGGACGTAGATCAATTTCGGGAGAGAGTGATGGCAGAGGCTTATATTTCCAAGTATTTCGTGCACCCAGGTTCTACGAATTTGTATCATGACCTTAAGGAGATTTATTGGTGGAGCGGTATAAAAAGGGATGTGGCAAACTTTGTATCTAATTGACCGAACTGTCAGCAAGTGAAGGTCGAGCATCAGCGGCCTGGTGGATTAACTCAGCTTATAAAAATACCAATGTGGAAATGGGATATGATCAATATGGATTTCGTGGTAGGGTAACCTCGTACTCAATGTAAGTTCGACTCAATATGGGTGATAGTGGATCGACTCACCAAATCAGCTCACTTCCTGCCAGTCAAGTCCACCAATACTGTGGAGTAATATGCTAAGTTTTATATCAAGGAGATAGTAAGGCTTCATGGCACTCCACTATCTATTATCTCGGATCGAGGGGCCCAGTTCACAGCTAATTTTTTGAAGAAATTTCAGCAAGGTTTGGGAACTCAGGTGAATCTCAGCACAACTTTCCATCCGCAGACCGACGGTCAGGCCAAGCGGACTATTCAGACTCTTGAAGATATGCTAGAGGCTTGTGTCTTTGATTTCAAAGGTAGTTGGGATGAACAGTTACCACTTATAGAATTTGCTTATAATAATAGCTTTCATGCTAGCATTCAAATGGTCCCGCTTGAGGCATTGTATGGAAGAATGTGTAGGTCACCAATTGGGTGGTTTGAGGTGGGCGAAGCGGAATTTCTAGGACTAGATCTTGTGTACCAAGCTATGGAAAACGTTAAGGTCATCTAGAAGAGGTTGAAAACTGCACATAGTCACCAAAAATCCTAGGCGGACGTTAGCTGAAGAGATTTGGAATTTCAAGTCAATGATTGGGTGTTCTTGAGGGTATCTCCTATGAAGGGAGTCATGCGATTTGGGAAGAAAGGGAAGTTGAGTCCTAGGTATGTCGGGTCGTATCGGATTATTCAAAGGTTTGGGCAAGTGGCTTATAGGCTGGAGTTGCCTCTTGAAATGTCATTAGTGCACCCGGTGTTCCATGTGTCCATGTTGAAGAAAGTGATTGGAGATCCATCCACCATCGTGCCAGTCGAGACTATCGAGGTTAATGAAGATTTGTCATATGAAGAAGTTCCAGTTGCCATCCTTGATAGTCAAGTTCGCAAGTTGAGAAATAAGGAAGTCACCTCTGTTAAAGTGTTGTGGCGAAGTCAACAAGTTGAGGAAGCCACATAGGAAGCAGAAAAAGAAATAAAGGAAAAATATCCCCATTTGTTTGATCAAGCTTAGAAGAAATTAGGTGACCCTTCTCTCTTTGAAACAACTATCATTAGGTCCAAATTGCTTCCTTCTTAATGTTAGTAAAGTTTCTTTAATTTTGCAAGAATTGTATGTGTTGTTGTTACTTTAGGTCAATTGAACCTTCCTTGATAAATGAAAGCCTTATAAAGATTCATGTGTTAAATAAACAACTAATAGTAAGTGTAGATTGATAATTGTTTATTTATGTGTATATGGTGTGTTGAGATGGTTAAATAAGGTAGGGACTCATTGAAGTTGTTAGTTTATGTGCAAAATGTAACAATGTAATAAAATATGTGCAATTACTGAGGTGATGAATTGTGTACAAGCTGTGGAGAATGTTGTAAATGTGTATTTTTATTTGGGAATAAATTTTAGGGAACTTGAAAAAATAATTCTATTTTTTTTTTCAAAACTGATCATGTTCCATGAACAAACAGTGTATTCAATTTTATTTTGTAAAAAGTGTACCCAAAATCTATGGCCAAATGGGTGCAAATGTCCTAGCAAGCGTATGGATATAGATTTAATTTATATTTGAAAAAAAAATAATTTGAGGATGAAATGAAAATTAATTTTTGAAAATTGAAATTGTGTTTGGACATGCACTTTACTTGATTAAAGTTTTGTGAATAAAAAAATTCAAAAAGTAATCTAGAACTTTTTTGAGGATTTGAAGATTTTGTTTTCAATATCTCCCAAAAATGGTTAAAGTTTTAAAACAAATACTAGGTATTTGGAAAAGAAAATATTCCAAAATCTATAGCCAAACGGGAAGTTTAATATTGCCAAAAAGAACTAATTACTATTAGTGTATATATAGTTAACCGTTAAGAAAAACAACATGCTATTACTGTAGGTAATATCTGTAGCTTATAATTATATAGTAGTATTTGATTTGTAAATTATCTTTTAATATTAAAGGAAAGGCCAGTGCTTGTGTGAATATACAATATGTGTAAATTAAAATTCTACTTATCAAATGTGAGACAAGTGTAGAAGTGGCAAAATATTTGGCTCAATAAACCCAAACTTGGATTGCAGGGTAAACAGTGAGATAAAGAAAAAGTGTATGAGAGAGAAGAGAGTATGTACTGCTGTTAGTCTTAAATCGAGGTTAGGTCTGATCTGCTGCAGATGAAATATTGCAGTCTCCATGGCGGTGTCACAGAGCTATAAATTTAATGAACCGTAATCAAAATCGACGACAAAGAATCCAAGTGAAGTGAAAGCAAAGATATATAAGAAGAGAGAGAATTATTAAGAGGATCAAAGATCTTTTTGTTTTTCGTTATCCTAAAAAATTTCTACAATTTGTTCCGAAAAGCTGCAAAGAAAATAAAACCCACAGTAATTTTACCAATTAAAAATTTAAAGCGTGGCTCACATGGGAAAGAGCAATGTCCAAAGTTTCTTGGACAAAAGGATACAACGTCATATTTTTTTTGGGTTGAATTAGTGTGTCAACCCCCAAAAAAACTTGGCATTATATATTAATAGTATCGTTACCGTTAATATACAATCCCAATTTTTCTGACGTTAATGATTTTTTTTTTTAACTTAAAAAAGTTCTTAAAGTCCAAAAAAAAACCTATATAGGTTCCGGACTCAGCTTCCTGCTTCTGTTAGCATGATACATGATTTCTTTGAAAAAGCTAAAAGGATAATGAAATGTGATAGAATTATCCCATTGAAATGATTATTTAAAGGTAACTTTTCCAGTGTGTTTGATGTTTTTGGTTCAGAGAAATCTAAATTCCAAGAAATGTAGCTACTCCCTTCGGTCCAAAATAAGTGATGTTTTGGCTTTTTTTTGTGGTCCAAAATAAATGATGTTTTCGGATTTCAAGAATTACTTAATGATGTTTTTCCTACATTGTCCTTGGAGTAAATAGTGTTGGAATATGTGTTTGGAGTGTTTATATGAGATAATAAGGTTAAAATGGTCAATTCTATTGCTAATTAATACTAAAAGGTGACTTTCTTAATATGTATAAAAATATCCAAAATATCATTTATTTTGGACCGGAGGGAGTAGTACAATATATGTTGGGACTCGTGTGATAGTAATAATTACATTTTCAGTCATTTCATAGGATTCTATATCTTATGGATAGTAATTTGTATTCATATTTTACAAATTTATACTAATGAAGTACACTGGAGTCCATATTGTTTATGCAAATGACGCGCCATCCATTAAAGTGTACCTCCAATTTCTCCAGCATATTCTACATGATATTTACCATATGAAAGCATAATCTTCTACTCCCTCCGTTTCAATTTATGTGAACCCATTTGACTGGGCACGAAATTTAAGAAAAGAGAGAAGACTTTTGAACTTGTGGTGTAAAATGAAGCACATATATTTTGTGTGGCTATAAATCATTGCATAAAGGTGAATTGTTTCCAAATAAGGAAAGGGGTCATTCTTTTTGGCACAGACTAAAAAGGAAATAAGTTCACATAAATTGAAACGGAGGGAGTATTTTTTTTACTGCAATTATACAATCCTGATATATTAAATTAGATTTAGTAATTTTGTTTCTTTATTATGTGCTACACATAGTTTTGTATTATGACGTAATATCTATTTTGATTACGTCACATAGAATTGAGTGTCTTTAATGAATAGCACCACATAGTATATTACACATTGGAAGTTGTGTCACAGTAATAATTACATTCTTAGTCATTTTATAGGATTCTATATTTTATGGATAGTAATTTGGATTTTATAATTAACGGACTTATACTAACGAAGTTGTGACGATCCGACCCGTCGTCTCAAGAGTTACCGCCTCATTTCTCTCGTTTTATGTTTCTTTGTATTTCATTATTAGTATTCGGTGTGTTATGGTCAATTTTGATTGGTTTTGGTAGAAAATAAGACACATAGTCTCTTTTAGGATGACTTATTTTGGAAAAATTAACTGAATGTTGAATATTGAGTTAGAGGGTTCGGATGCAATTTATTGTGATTCAGTTAGCTTTGGGGGATAATTTGTGACTTAGGAATGTGATCGAAATTGATTTTGGATGTTCGGTGTAAATTAGGCTTGAATTGGAAAAGTTAGTATTTTGGCAAATTCCGATTGATGGGTGAGATTTTGATCCGAGGGTTAGAATGAAATTCCGACAGTTGTTGTAGCTTTTCCATGTGATTTGGGATATGTGTGAAAAAATTTCATGTCATTCAGAGGTGGTTTTGTTGTGTTTTTTGATCGAATGCGTGTTTCCAATGTTTTAGAAAACTTAGGCTAGAATTCAAGGTGAATGATGGTTTTGATGTTGATTGAGGTGTGTTGTTGATTGGAACAAATTTGAATGATGTTATGGGTTATGTTGGAATGTTTGTTTGAGGTCCTGAGGACCTTGGGTGAGTTTCGGGTGGTTAAACGGACCTTTTCGGACTTGGAGAATTGCCGAAATTTCTGCTGGTGTTCAGTTCAAATGTTCTTCTATGTGATCGCATGGTTATGAATGCAATCGCATAGGGCTTTTTGGGGCAGCATGCTTTTTGTTCTACGTGATCGCTTATATGGGATTGCGATTGCATATTTGTGGTGTGCCTTCACAATCGCGTGAGTGGGTATGTGATCGTAGTGAGTTGAGGAGCAGACCATCGCATTCGCTTGGTATCCATTGCGATCACATAGAGTAATTTCAGTCCCTAGATGATTTGTGATTCGCAATCGCGAGCTTGGGGCCGCGATCCCATCGAGGAAAGTATCAGTTGGCCAGAATATTTTAAAGTCATCGTATTCGCGATTTCGGGTCTAATTTCACCCATGGCTGCCGTTTTTGGAGATTTTTAAAGGAAATCGAAGGGGGATTCAGAGAGAATTGATTGGAGGTAAGATTTTTGAACTTAAAACATGATTATATTATGAAATTAGCCTAGAAATTCATAGAAATTAAGCCTGAAGTTGATGAACTAGAGCTTGAATTTTTGATATTTCAAATTTGGATTTTATGGGTCATTTGAGCTCGAATTTGAGAGTTCTCGGTATGTACTAACTCATGGCAAGATAAGGAATCCAGTGATGTTAATTTTTTAATTTTTTGAGAAGTGGGCTCGGGGCTCGAGTTTTGCAATTTCGAGATTTTTGATGTTTTTTGATTCTTTTCGATTGGGTTATGTTCCCTTAGCCTATTTTGATGTATTTGCTCTGATTTTGGATAGATTCGACGCGCGTGGAGGCCGATTTGATGGGCAAGGGCATCGCGATTGTAACGATCCGATCAGTTGTTTTGAAATTTATGCTCCGATTCTCCATTAACTGCTTCCTCTAAGTTCATTTCTGCTATTTTGGTTTGCTAGGACGTTCAGTGTTAGGATTCATAGCGTTTTGGGATACTTAGTCCCTAAAGGAGAGCTTAAGACTTGAAAAATGGTCCGTATTCGGAATAGTGTGAAGATGACCTCGGAATGAAAATTTGATAGTTCTGTTAGCTTCGTTAAGGGATTTCAAAGTTGGGAGCGTATTCAGAATGTATTTTGGAGGTTCGAAGCTCATTTAGGCTTGAAATGCCGAAGTTCGAATTATTGAAGTTTCCGGTCCGATAGTGAGTTTTTGATCCGAGGATTGGCTTTGAATTTCGGAAGTTGTTGTGGCTCCGTCATGTCATTTGGGATGTGCGTGCGAAATTTCAGGTCATTCGGGCAAGGTTTGGTTAGGTTTTTGATCGAAAGTATTTTTGGTTGGAATTTGAAGTTCTTAGGCTTGAATCTTAGCTGAATTCATGTTTCCAACATTTTTAGGTGATTTAAGGATTGGTACAAGTTTGAATGATATGATAAGATATGTCTGTAGGTTTGGTTGAGGTCCCAAGGGCCTCGGGTGTATTTTGGATGCTCAACAGAGCATTTTTGTGTTGTTAAAAACTGCAGAAAAATTTAACACAGCTGTTGCAGAGTTTTCTTCTACGCGATCACGGCCTCCCTTACGCGTTCGCATAGTGTAATCTTTCAGGTAGGACAGTTCCTTCATCGCGTTCGCATACCTTGGTGCGCGTTCGTGAAGCACCATTTATTCTCCCATTGTGTTCTCATATGCTTCTCCACGTTCGCGTACAAAAGCCAGTCAGTTCATCACGTTCGCAAACGCTTGCACGCGTTCATGTATACCAATGCTGGGTATGAGTATTTTTCCATCACATGATCGCATTATTAGCCACGCGTTTGCGTAGCTTAAAGTTCCAGGCCTTCGCGTTCACGTCCTGCCCATCGCGATAGAGAATGGCATTTTTGACATTCCATTTCTTTCTTCTCCGCGAACGCGAGCCAATCTCCGCGTTTGCGATGCATTAAATGACTAGGCAGTATTTAACATTTCAAAATGGAGGTTTTGCCATTTTTATCAAAACTCAAGGTTTGGAGCTCGGAGTTGGGAGCAATATTAAGGGTTATTCATGGCTAATCACTAGGTAACGACTCTCTACTCTCCTATGAGTAAAACCTATTAATCTAATTGCAAATCCACCCTTTAATTTTGAATTTTTGAATGAAAGGTGGGTAAAACTTCTTAGACCTAGCTATGGGATTTTTAGGGGGCATTTGAACTTCGATCAGGGAGATTTTAATATGGTTAGACTCGTGAGAGTACGAGGGTTCTGAAAACACGAAAATTATTCAATTCTGAGATGTTGGTTTGAGGGGCATTTTGGTTATTTTACCTATTTTTGTGCCCTAGCTTTAAATTTAATAGTGGAATTAGTTGTTTGCAATATTATTTACGATATGTAATTGAATTGAATAGATTTGGGCCATTTGGAGTCAGATACTCGTGGCAAAGGTGCGATTTCTAGTGATATTGAGTAGGTTCGAGGTACGTGGCTTGTCTAACCTTGTGTGGGGGGCCTTTTTCCCCTTAGGATTGTTATTTATATTTGATGTGCCTTGTACGTGAGGTGACGAGCGCATACTCGAGCCAATTGTTGAAAATGCAATCTTTACTTAAGATGTTGTGATGAAGTTTCTTTCATATTTGTTTTGTTTTACTTGCAATTATAACTTGTGCTAGACTAGGGAAGCCTGATTAGTTGATTTAACTTGTCTAATTGCTCAAGTTTCCTTGACTGTACTTTGTGAAGCATGCTAGGCCAGTACTTACTGTTGCTTGTATTGTACTTCAGTTCTGTGTATCTTCTGGTAGTGATTGTGCATTTACTTTGGGACTGCAGGTTCGATTCCTGATAGATACCCCTGCATATTTACTTTGGGATTGCGGGTTAGATTCCTGTTAGATTCCCCTGCATTTTTACTTCGGGACTGTAGGACAGATTCCCGATAGACTCCCCCCTACACATTGATGGTTGGACAACGGGACGGTATTCGGGGAGATCCACTAGACAGTTGTAAAAAAGGCTACATGACGGTATCCTGGGAGACTCTCATTATTATTTTGATATTAAGTTGTATTTACTCTATGTCTACTCTATTCTTTTTAGTTATTATTGTTTTGTTGACCTGATTTATTTCACTGTTGTACTTATTATCTCTATCAAATTATTAGACTGTTAATTATTATTTTTGTTATATTTTGTCTCAGTAGGGCTCTGACCTTCCTCGTCACTACCCAACCAAGGCTAGGCTTGGCATTTACTGAGTACCATTGTGGTGTACTTATGCCCTTCCTGCGCATATTTTTCATGTGCAGATCATCAGGTACCTCTACTCAGGCGCACTATCAGTGAAGCAGGAGGACCACAGAGACTTCGAGGTAGTTCTGCTGCGTCTACAGACCGATGAGTCTCCCTCTTACTCTACCTTTAGCATCTAGTTTTTCTATCTTTCGGTTATTGGAATATTCTGGAGGTTTGGAGCCACACTGTACATTTCTATAGCATGTACTGCCAGTGATTTTTTGGGTCTTTGGGAAGTTTAGTGGACTTATGTTACTGAGTTGTACACATTGAGAGGCATACAATACAGTTTTCTTCTAATAATTTAATTTGGTTTACTCTATTTTTCGTAATTATTATATTTTCTGCAATATTTGGCTTACGTGGTCGTGGGGACTAGTTGCAATCACGACATGTTCACGATCGGTGAACTAGGGTCGTGACAAGTTGGTATCAGAGCTCTAGGTTCGTCAGAGTCATGGAGCACATGCCGGTTGATTAGAGTATCGCTGATCTGTACGGAGATGTTTGTACTTATCTACGAGAGGCTATGTAACCGTTAAGAAAATTTCACTTCATTTGATTCCCTGTCGTGCGAGATTTTTGACATCACAATCCTAAAACTTCTGCCTTATATTCTCTCATAGATGTTGAGGACACGTGCTACACAAGATGATCAGGCACCCGCGACCCCTACTACAGCCGTTAGAAGTCGGGGCTGGGGGAGAAGTCGAGGACACGCACGTGGTGCAACAAACTGCCGCCGAGGTATCACCAACATATCCAGCCGAAGATTAGGCACTTGACGCACCTACAACTACTACTACTCCAGCACTTCAGAAGACTTTGACTCAGTTCCTGAGCATGTTTGGTACATTCATTTAGGTTGTACTGACTACTCACAGATCGCGGGAGGGACCCAGACTTCTGCTCCCCCCACTCCAGAGCAGCGAGCTTCCCTTTGTCAGGTTTCAGGTGCCATGGCGACATGGCCTGTGGTCCTAGTTTAACGGGTGGTGAGGACCTCTCACCGAGTAGAGGATAGATGGGTCCGGGAGAGAGAGGACTGACGAGGTCAGGAGGGAGAGTATAGAGGAGTGAGTATACCTCGTGGACTGGGGAGATATATTGGTCCTTACATCGGAGGCAGAGTGCGTCATGGTAGAGGTTTTGTGGGTCAACCAGCTCAGTTTGCATCTCAGAGTTCCCACATAGTGTCAGGTGTTCATGGGTCTTGAAAAACCTATACCGTATAGTTCCCACCGCCACGCCAGCCACGAGGTTGCTTTTATTGTGGTCACATATGCTATGTGGTGAGGTACTGCCCTAGACTTGGGAGGAGTGTACCTCCACAGACTTCTCGGCCACGGTGCGCCCCTTTGAGTTCTCACGCTAAGGTTATAACCCCAGTTGCTACCCTACCTACCTATACCGAGGTTGTTTCCTCCGATTTTATCATAACAGGTACTGTCATGGTTTGTTATAGAAGTGCATCGGTTCTATTCAATTTAGTCTCTACTTACTCTTATGTCTCTTCTTACTTTGCTCCGCATTTGGGTTGTACCTCGGGATTTTTGAGTGTTCTCGTTTATGTTTCTATTCTTGTGGGAGATACTCTTGTTGTAGACCATATTTATCAGTTATGTTTGGTTACTATTTGTGGTTTTGACAATAGAGCAGATTTATTATTAGTCGGTATGGTGGATTTTGAATTTATTCTAGGTATGGATTGGTTGTTGCCCCATTTTTGCTATTCTTGATTGTCACACCAGGACCGTGACACTAGCTATGCCAGGTATTCCACGTACTGAGTGGAGTGGCACCTTAGATCACACTCCCAGTAGAGTTATCTCTTTCCTTAAAGCTGAGCATATGGTTGAGAAGGGGGGGGGGGGTTCCGCATATTTATCTTATGTGAGAGATGTCAGTGTTGATACCCCTTCTGTTGATTCAATTGGTACAGGATTATCTCGATGTGTTTCGAGCTGATCTTTTTGACAAACTGCATGGTAGTGACATTGATTTGGCATTGATATGTTGCTAGGCATTCATCCCATTTCTATTCCTCTATATCGCATGGCTCCTCCTTGAGTAAAGTAGTTGAAGGATAAATTGGGGGAATTACTTGGTAAGGGTCTTATTTGGCCCAGTGTTTCACCGTGGGGTGCTCCTGTCTTGTTGTGAAGAAGAAGGATGTTCTATGCGTATGTGCATTGATTATCACAAGTTAAGCAAAGTTGCAGTTAAGAACTGTTATCCTTTGCCTCGTATTGATGACATGTTGACCAGCTTCAGGGCGCATAGGTGTTTTCCAATATGATTTGCGCTCAAGTTACCATCAGTTGAAGATTTGGAATAGATATCCCGAAGACTACCTTTAGGATTTGGTACGGTCATTACGAGTTCCTTGCTATATCATTTGGGTTGACTAATGCCCCAGCAGCTTTTATGCATTTGAGGCATAGTGTATTCATGCCAAATCTTGACTCATTCATTATCGTTTTTATTGATGATATTCTGGTATATTCCCGGAGTCGGAAAGATTATGTCCAGAATCTAAGGATAGTGTTTTAGACTCTAAGAGTGAAGAATTATATGCAAAGTTCTCAAAATGTGTGTTCTGGCTGAGTTCAGTGGCATTCCTAGGCCACATGCTATTGAGTTAGGGAATTCGAGTGGATCCGAGGAAGGTGGAGGTCCTACAGAGTTGGCCCGGGCCCTCTTCAACTACAGAGATTCGCAGTTTCCTTGGCTTGGCAGGTTATTACCATTACTTTGTGGAGGAGTTTCTCATCGATTGCTGCCCATATGACTAGATTGACCCAAAAGGGGTGCCCCATTTCTGTGGACAGAGGAGTGTGAGGCGAGCTTCCAAAATCTCAAGACAGCTTTGACATCAGCTCCAATCTTGATGCTGCCTACTGGTTCGGGGTCCTATACAGTTTATTATGATGCCTCACGGGGTGTACTTGGAGCGGTGTTGATACATGATAGTAGGATGATTGGCTACACGTCCAGGCAGTTGAAGGTGCATGAAAAGAACTACCCTATCCACGATCTTGAGTTAGCTACTATTGTTCATGCCTTGAAGATCTGGCATCATTAATTGTACAGGATGCCTTGTGTAAGGCCCCATAAAAGTTTTTTGCTTAGAAACCTAGTAGTCGTGGTGTCATGGTTTGAATAAGGTATTAGGAATGCGTAGAATTCTTCACGGCGAGCTTGCTCGCCGCGGTTCGGACATTTGGTAGTGCTTAAGTTTCAAAAATTGAAAGAATAAATTTTCCAATAAATGTCAATTCTGCGGTCAGGAATGCGATCACAGATGTGCTATGCAGACCGCATTCCTACCGCAGAGTTTAACAGAATGTTTTCCAAAAATTGTGTTGAAAATGCGGTCCAATATGCAATCACAGAATGGAAATGCGGATCGCAGATCCACCACATAATTTCTTGAGAATTTTTTAGTGTCAATTCTACGGTGCATTCTGCGACCGCAGAACACGAATGCGGACCGTATTCTGGTCGCATATCGTAATAGAACATGTGCATTTTTTGGGCAATTCTGCGGTCCATTATGTGGACTGCATGTTGATTCTGCGATCGCAGTTGCGATCGCAGAATTGACTCGGCCCAGATTTTTATAAAATTTTGACCCGACCCCTTCTTTAATAAAACACCTCCAACCTTCATTTTTCTCATACTTTCTTAACAAAACTAGAGAGAGGAAAGAGGGATTCTAGAGAGAGAAGTCTCCCCATCTTCAAAGAGTATTTATAATCATTTGGTCCGGAGATTCCTAGGGAAAGTGTCACATTCCCCAATCTTTACAAGGTGAAAACCCTAACCATTTTCTTTGATTTTCAGTTTTAGAATGGGCAAAGAATGATTTGCATACAATAGCTTTTGAAAATAGAATTTGACACTCATTCATGTTATTTGCACTTGTTGTGATCTTGTGTAGTGCCTTGTTTGCTGTTTGTGATTGTTGTGATTGAAACTGTACGGTGGGATCGGGTTGCACGCCGCAACATGAAGTAATAAGGTGTGGGATGGGGTGATATGGGTGGCCGAGGAAATAAGGGTGGAAAGCAGTTGAAATCGCCATTGAAATTGATATGAAATCATTAATGTGAAATTGTGAAAAGAGACAGCAGGAGAGTTTACAACCTGTGGGGCACAGATTGCCCTTTGTTTGATTTGATTGTGTTTTCCATGATTGTTCGATTGTTGCCTTCTTTGTTGATCTTTAGTTGTGCTTTGGGATGAGAACTACTTGAAACGAAGTAAATGTGGGAACATGATTGGCTTGCTTATCATTTCTTTGTATAATCATTTGTTGTCTTATCATCGTGATTTACTTGTTTAATGGCTTGAGTTTACTTGGGATAAAGCTTGTCCATACATACCAGTACAATTCCAGTGTATTGACGTCCCTTTTGCTGGGGACGCTAAATTCGTGTTATGATTGTAGGTGGATCAGTAGCAGGTACTTCAGCTCATCGGCAGTAGCATCCTTTATATTCCACTGCCCGTTTTGGCGAGCCCCTTTCCTTTCGGTTCCTTGCGTGGCTCATGCCACTTTTATTTTAGACTTTATTTTGATTTTGTAAGGTATAGCCAGAGCCTTGTTACCGGCAAGTATTGTACCATCCTTTGTATCCTAGTTGCTCTGTAGATAGTAAATTGTGGGACTATGGCCTATGTATATATATATATATATATGTCGGGCGTTGTAATTTGTAAACTTGTTAGTAACGTTAATAGTGTGGTTATGTTTGAAAAATGTGAATTCAGTTATAATTGGTAAGATCTTTGGCTTATAAGTAATAAACAACACATGAGTAACGCACGAGTCAGGAAAGACACCCAGGTCCGCTTGACTAGGGCTACCCGGTCAGGCGTCGGTCATGTCCCTCGAATTGGGGCGTGACACCTTGTGAGATCTATATTGACCATCGGAGTTACAACACTTGCTTAAGCAGAAGGACCTGAATATGCATCACAAGAGATGATTAGAGTTGTTAAAGGATTATGATATTATTATTCTTTATCACCCGGGCAAGGACAATGTGGTAGCCGATGCCTTGAGTCGCCGGGCGAAGAGTTTGGGGAGTTTGGCATATCTACCAGCCTCAGAGAGACCTATGGCGATGGATGTACAGGTCTTAGCTAGCCAGTTCGTGAGATTGGACCTTTTGGAGCCTAGTCAGGTTCTAGCCTGTGTGGTTTCTCGGTCTTCCCTATTTGATCGTCTTAGGGAGCCGCAGTATGATTACCCTTATTTGCTTGTCCTTTAGGACAAGGTCCAACGTGGGGATTCCAAAAACATGAATATCAAAGATTATGGGGTATTGAGGATGCAGGGCCAGATATGTCACTACAAGAATTTGGATTTTTAGTGGCAACATATAGTGGCGACCCTAGAGGTTGCTACAAAATTAATTGTATTAGTAGCGACATTCAAGGTCGCTACAGAAGGTGAATATTTAGCAGCGATTTTTCTAAGGTCGCCTCTGATGTAGCTGAAATTTTCGGTACCGCTAAAAATAAAATTTTGGCTCCAAATTATTTGTAGCGACTTTTAACTTCTTGCCGCTAAATATAATTTGTAGCGACCATGTCGCTACTATACTCTAGAAATTATTATTTAAAATTAAAATAAATAATTAAAAAAACCCCTTTCTTTCTAATTAATTAAATGATCGAACTCTCCTTCAGAGTTCGACATAAATGGCTCTCTATAGAAATCCCTCCCCCCTCTCTAAAAATAACGCTCTCCTCTGCTAAAATTTCACGAACAAGCTTGAATCTTTCGAATCAACCCTTGAATCTCATTTATCAGGTGTGTGTTCAAATTCCTATTTTATTTCTTTTTCTTTTTGGAACCAAAAATCTGATATAGTTGTTGTTCAAATCTATATCGATTTTTTGGTGGAAGAATTGAACAACTGATTTCTCTCATATAGCTGCTAGTGACCCGAATCCTTTCTTTTTTGTTTATACCCATACTAGTTTATATATAAATTTATGTTTGGATTTTTTTATAAGGATTCTATAAGGCAAAATTGTCAACATGCAGTTAGGGATTTTTGTTATTTAAGTAATTTTACATTTGTATTCTTAGATTTCATCTCGATTTTCTCTGAACCATTTGATAATCTACATGAATATAGAAAAAGAGCCGCACAAGAAGACTGATTTTAGGCGTATTTGGTGTTGTTCTTGCTGATTTTCAGTCTTGACAGAACTCTACTATCTTAGTTTGGGTAAGTTAAAAGCTTCTTGTTAAAACACCTATTGTATGTTGGTATTCCATACTCGAATGGGCTATTTGAATCGTTGCCATAATTTTCCTTTAGCTGCTGTATAAAATCCAATGTGTTATGTTTTGAGGAAACCCTTAAGAAAAGGAGAAACTGAACATCTCCATTAAAAATGGATTAATTAAGTGAGATACTTAAACTTTATTTTTATTTTTTACCCTGTAATATTCTTTTGTAAAAAATTATTATGCATGTACTAAATTTAGTAATGGAAGAATAGACTACTGAGACAAAGTCATTTTGCTTGAATACTGCACAAACATATCTACCATGGGTATGCACAGCCCAAGAGAAGGCCAGCTGGTTTTGGAAGATATTGCAGATCTTTTCTGATTTGATCTTCTGTGTTTTTTGTTCATTTCATAAGCCACAGCCTCTCTTATGTGCTTTTTCTTATATCTAGTTAGATATTTATTATAATGTTCTGTTCTTTCTTTAGTGTATGATATTTATAATTAGATTTTCACAAACTGATTTTATCATAATTAGATTTTCACAAACTGGTTTTATCATATTTATCATAAGCCACACCAGAATGAGGAACAACTTTGAATTAATAATTAGATTTGCACTTTGAGCTTGGTTTTGGTGTATGAATTTTGAAAAGCTGCATCTTGTTTTTGCATCTGCATCTACATCTATAGTTTGCGTTCAACATATATATATATATATATATATATATATATATATATATATATATATATAGTTACTTATTTAACATCTTAGTAATTCATTTTGCTTCTTACAAGTGAATGGTGACATTGTAATGAGTAAGACTAATTTATTTCCTTGTAAGCAAAATGTGAGTAAGAGTAGAAACTTGTTGCAATATTTCTCATTTTATTTAGAGGTGATTTGATTTGTTCATTTCTCATGTATGTCCGTTATTATATATGTTTTGATTATTATCAAAGCTGCACTTTTATTTAATTAACTTTCTTTTGTTTTGTTTATATAGAAAGGATGGATAAAAGTTGGTTGAATATAGAGATGGAGTAGACAACTTTCTTAATTGGGAATTCAGTCAACCAACTGTGAACACTATGATTCGGTGTCCTTGTAAAGGGTGTAGGAATTCTGTGTTCAAGCTAAGGGTTGGCGTAAGAGGAGATTTATTGAATAAGGGTTTCTGGGATTCTTATAAAGTGTGGGATTTGCATGGAGAAGTGTTAGTTAGAGTTGAAACTTCTAATACTGTAGTTAGTGGTGAAGTGAAAGATGATAGTATTGAAGAGGGTAATATTACTGTAATGATTCACGATGCTTGTGGATATATGAATGTGGAGGATAATAATAATAATTCAGAGGACAATGAAGAGCCAAATGTACATGCAACAAAGTTTTACAAATTGTTAGAAGATGCTGAGACAGAACTTTATCCTGGTTGTAAAAAAGTCTCGAAGTTGTCGTTTGTTGTTAAACTACTTCACTTGAAGTGTCTTAACCATTGGAGCAACAAATCGATGGATGCATTATTGAGCTTCTTTAAAGAAGTTCTTCTTGAGGGGTCATTTGTGCCTAATTCTTTCTATGAAGCAAAGAAAGTTCTTTGTGACCTTGGCTTGGGGTACACCAAAATAGAAGCATGTCGGAATGATTGTATTTTATATTGGCGTGATTATGCCGATGTCCAATCATGTCCTAAGTGTGGTAAGTCCAGATGGAAGTCTGCAGAACACGGAGGCAAGAAAGTAGCTCATAAAATCTTGCGGCATTTTCCAATCAAACCAAGGCTTCAAAGATTGTACATGGCAAGAGAAACAACTAAAAAGATGAGGTGGCACAAGGAGGGAAATGTTGATGATGGTGTCTTCCGACATCCATCTGACTCAATAACATGGAAATCCTTTGATGCACAACATCCCACCTTTTCAGATGAGTTAAGAAATGTTCGATTAGGTTTGGCGAGTGACGGGTTCCAACCTTATGGGAACATGAGTTCTAATCATAGCATTTGGCCAGTCGTACTAGCTACATATAACTTGCCACTATGGGATTGCATGAAAAATCCATATTTCATGATGACACTTCTTATTCCAGGCCCCAAGTGTCCAGGCAACGATATCGATGTATATTTACAACCAATGATTGAAGAGTTGAAAGAATTATGGGACGAGGTGGAGACTTATGATGCACACTCAAAATCTAATTTTCTGATGCATGTAGCTATAATGTGGACAATCAATGACTTTCCTGCGTACGGAAATCTTTCAGGATGGTCAACCAAAGGAAAGCTTGCATTCCCTTGTTGCCATAAAGATACACAATCAACTTCCTTGCGGAGTAAGTTGTGTTATATGGGTCATCGTCGCTTCCTTGCCATGGACCATCCATGGCGAAGAAGTAGGACGTTATTTGATGGGAAAGTTGAAGTGGGAGTTGCACCTAACCCTTTAACAGGGGATGAAGCACTTGTGCAATTAGAAGCTTTGGGTAATGTGAGTTTTGGTAAAGGACAAAAGAGAAAGCGTGATGTTCATAGCAATGCGTATAATTGGAAAAAGAAAATTTTCCAATTGCCTTATTGGAAGAGTCTTATGTTACGCCATAACCTTGATGTGATGTACATCGAAAGAAATGTGTCCGATAATATTATATCAAGTGTCATGAATATGGTTGGAAAGACAAAAGACACATTGAAAAGTAGATATGACTTGATGGATCTTGGAATCAGACAAAGGTTGCATCCTATTGAGGATGGGAACAATATTTTGTTACCGGCAGCATGCTATGCATTGTCCGCGGAAGAGAAACTGAAGGTATGCAATTTCTTAGCTAATCTGAAGGTTCCTGATGCATTTTCCTCAAATGTTTCAAGGTGTGTTAATGTACAGGAGAAAAAGATACATGGATTGAAATGCCACGATCATCATGTATTGTTGCAAGACATTTTTCCAGTACCTATACGTGGTTTGCTACCCAAGGAAGTGTGTGATCCAATTATAGCCTTAGGAAAGTTTTTCAAGAATATATACTCTAAGTGCTTGACGATTGAAGATCTTGATATCCTAGATGCAGAAATTCCTGTTGTTTTGGCCAAACTTCAACTTGTTTTTCCTCCGGCTTTCTTTGATGTCATGGTTCATTTGCCAATTCACTTAAAAAGCGAGGCAAAGCTTGATGGACCAGCTCAATATCGGAATATGTATCCTATTGAGAGGTAATTTATTGTTTAATAATTTCAATGCTATAGAGTAAGAATGACACACATTATATTAATAAGTCATTTTATATAGGTATCTACGAACACTTAAGTCATATGTTCGCAACAAAAATCGTCCAGAAGGTTCAATTGCAGAAGGTTATTTGGCAGAGGAAGGCCTCACATTTTGCTCATGATACTTGAAGAATATGTCGACAAAGTTCAGTAAACCAACTAGCAATGGCGATGGATCTATGTCAAATGATGAGATGTATATCTTTAAAAAGAGTTGGGAAACAAAAGGTGCCTCAGAAGGCATAACACTATCTCATGATGAGTTTAAACAAGCATGTATGTATGTGCTTCAAAATTGTGAAGAGGTTTCGCATTTCAAGGAGTAAGTCTCTTATTAACTTCAAGATAGTTTCACATTGAGATAATTTAAATTTGATTTATCTTGGCTAACTTATAATGTAGGGAATATACAAGAGAGATTGAAAGCCAAAGTTCAATGAGAGCTCATAAAAATGGGTTTCTTGATTGGTTTCGTGCACGTGTATGTTTCCACTCAAATGATAATATTGATATTAGTTTATTCATTCCATCATGTTATTGTTCATAACAATATTGTTCGTCTTCGTAGATATTTGTACTATTTTCACAAGGACGTGCAAATGATGAGCTCATAAGCTTAGCTGTCGGTCCTTCATCGTTAGTACATCGATATTCAACATTTGTGGTGAATGGATTTAGATTCTATACAAAAGAGCTTGCATTGAGAAGAAAAATGCAGAATAGTGGTGTTCTTGTGAGATGAGATGATTCAGACTCTAATAAGGAGTATTATGGTGTATTGGAGGGCATTTATGAGTTATCTTATGTGGGAAATAGAAAAGTTTACTTATTCAAGTGTCATTGGTGGGATGTGGCTCGCTTAGTAAGAGGATATAAGATTGACAAATATGGCTTCACAAATGTGAATGCTTGGTGTGCCTTGAATACAAATGAGCCATTTGTGTTGGCATCTCAGTCAGAACAAGTCTTTTACTTGGACGACATGGTCGATAATGATTGGCTTGATGTTGTGAAGACAAATCCTCGCGACCTTTTCAAAATGCCTGATAATGATGATAATTGTGTAGATGTCGAAGATGAAGAATTACTGAATGAAGAAGTTTATCAGCAAGAGGAAGCTGAATTTATTACTTTGTGCACCAATGACCAAGAAAATATTATTGAGGTGTCTCTACATAGGGATAATGTTGAACCACAAAGTATTAATTACGCTCATGCAAGTACACAAGCTCAAAACAATGTGCATAATGAGGAAGATGATTTCATTAATGACAATCATGTAGAAATATCAGAGAGCGAAGATAGCGAAGAAGAAGTATTTGATGATGATGATGGGGATGACACTGATACATCCTCTTGAAGACTAAGAATCAAAAGACTAATAATATAGATGTTACATTCTATTTTGAAAATTCTCTATATTTTTGTCCGTTAATTATACTATCACATGTATTTGTTTGGAACTGTCAATGAACCAAAGATTAGTGAAGCTTGAATCTTTATATTTCTTTTTTGATTTTCTTCTGATGCTTGAAACTTTATGTCTATATCTCATTTTGAAGTTCTCTATATGCTTGAAGCTTTATGTCTATATCTCATTTCTGTAATACCAGTTGAAGGATCAGATGCATTGCTACATAATACAACTAATCTAAAGGTTCCTGATACGGTGTAGATGGTTGATGGGGTGCTTTTCTATATGGTTGTGTGTGTCTGCTGTAATGTCCCTTAGACCATTGTTGTTCTCCATCTATTCTGCTTCTTTTGGCCCTAAAACAATGATAAAAATATTGACCAATATTGCTATATTTGAGCCATTATATATTCAACAATTATACTGCCATAAAAATAATTGTTGTTCTCTATTCTAATCAATCATTTTCTTTGTATGTTTTATTACAGGAAATGAGAGGAATTGGACGAGGAAAATGTGGGAGAGGCCGTACGAGCTTTGGTCGTGAAAATTTTCAAGGACGTGGTTCTGGAGCGACGTCTCAGCCACACATACAGACCGAACGTGTATCTGATGCATCTGTAGAGATAGGACAACCAAGTAACCCGAGTCAAGGACCTTCACAAACTGGATGAGTATCTCCTATATCTCTCCGAATACCTTCTTTAGAAACACAATCATCACGAAATGTAGCAAAAACTTTGCATTGCTCTCCAGAGGCTGAAAATTGTGCAAGTTAGTATATGTTTTTTGCTGTTCTGTGAAAATTATTTTTACTCAGGAGCTACTAATGAACAATAATTTCCTTTTACTTTGTAGTTTCTTCCGGCAATAAAAAAAGAGGAAGAGGAAAATACAAATCTAAAAGCTTAGAAGTAAAAACTAAGTGTGGTGGCAAAATCAAAATTATGATTCCAGATGACATTGATAGAGCAGTAGGTTCTGGGGCTCGAGATATTGTTAATTAATGTGGTTGGGTCATGAGGAGCACTATCTCGTTCCAAGATGGAAATTGGCAAACAATAGTTATGAAACACGGAGAAGTAATGTGGTTAAAGGTCAAGGTAATAAACTACTTTCCATATTGTAGTGACTTTAAGTTGCAAGGTTTATTTATGTGGTTAGGATATTGAATATAATGTTAAATTTATTGTCAAAATTTGAAGTTTGCAGCAAGTTGCGAGAGCATAGGTTTCAGGCCTTTGTAATTAGCACTATGCAAAGGCTTTTTATAGAATGGAAAGCTCAACTTAGCATTCTGTACTCTAAGTACAGTACTAATGAAGAAAGATTGTCTCATCGACCTGAAGATATTGACCTTGAGGACTGGAAATACCTAATACAATATTATGGAAGTCCAGAATTTAAGGTATTAACTTAATACATGATGATTGTCTCTTTGAATGATGATTTATTAATCTGTTTACTTAGAGGTTGTAAGTAAAAGGAACAAAAGAAATAGAGAAAAGCAAATAACTAAGCATATTTGTGGTACAAAGTCATTTGCAGAAGTAGAGGAATCTACGGTAAAAATATATTTAGTCGCCTACTATCACATATGCTTCTTTGTTATTTATATATTTATATATTTGCTTATATATTTTTTCTCCGTAACTATATTGTAGATACATCCTATTACTGGAGAATTGGATACACCAGATAAAGTTTGGGAGATTCAACATACACGCAAGGATGATAAAGGCGAACTGGTGTGGTTGGATTCACAATCCCAACAAATTCATGTAAGTTTAGTAATCCTCATTGCCTAGATTTTACACAAATAGCCCATTTGTTGTGACCATTGCTTGAAACACGTCTTTGTATGTTTCCTTAGTTTGCAACATCATGTTTGTACCCAAAATGATCCTCGATCAGTCTGCCAAATGACCAATGTTGCTTAAGTTTACTTTTCCAGCTGTTGTATTTTTGCTCTTGTGCTCATAATGATCCTCGATCACGTTTAGCTTCACTTCTAGGCCATAGAAGTTAATGTTCATATTTCCAGCAGTCATTTCTATCACTAAATTTCGTAAACATGTTTAATATGAAGTTTGTGTTGTAGTACTACTTTGCTATTTGGAATCAGTTGTATTTGTTAGTAGCTTGCTTAACTCTTATATCTGATAAATGATATCACAATCATATCTGCAGCACTTGCTCATCTGTTGGTTTCCTCTTTGTCAGTGGCAGTAATGAAATCTTATGTAGCTTCAGGTCACTAAGAAATCCTTTGTAGCTTCAGGTCACTAAGAAATCCTTCAGGTTTTTGGTCTGCACATATGCACATCTGCAGTAATGCACATCTGCAGCATTTGCACATCTGCACATATTCCATCATGGTTTTATTTAAATCCTGAAAGTCGTTATCTGTTTCTTCTATTTAAATGTTGAGCTCTTCTGGCCTTGATTCAGGTCTGTTTGTGTTCTTGTTTATTCTATGTTGGATGATTGATTTTATGCACTGATGCAATGGTCGCAGTTGTATAAACTCGTCCCATTTGTTTGTTAAATTCAAGCACTGAAACATGTTCGCGAAACCGTAAAGGCTGAAGCCTGCTTGTTCGATCATTTTCGTTGGTTTAGCTGAAATTTGGGCACTAAGTAACTTATGTGCCTGGTTCATTCTTAAATTAGTGAGTCGACGCACGTTTATCTTCACTTCTAGGCCACAGAAGTTAATGTTCATATTTCCATCAATCATTTCTGTCAGTAAATTTCGTAAACAGTTTCAAATGTTATGGTCCCAGTTTCAAATGATTTTAAGAAATATGTTGTTGGATAGGCAGTAACATGCTTCGATAGAGTCTCTCCTATCTATGCTGTTTTGATTTTGCATTTCTCATTCAAAAATTTTGAGACATCCATGCACTCACTTTTGGATAGGCAGTACACACTTCTAGATAGATTCTTGAACCAATCCAATAATAGATTCCCAAGCTGCTTGAGTGGATCTTTGCTCTTTCCATTTACTTCATACTTTAAATTAGATCTATCAAAGCTGGTCTCACGGACAAGGGCATGAGGAATCCTTAAGTCTCTCAAGATATCCTGCAAAGTGCAAAAACTGTGAAAACCAAGAAACTAAACAGACCGCACAAAAGAGCAAATTTAAGTAGATGTCTTACTTCACGGACTGTGTGGGTTGCTGTGGCAGTTAATGCCATCGCCGAAACATCTGGAAAATTTTGCTTAAGACATCCAAGTAGTCTATAATCTGCTCGAAAATCATGTTCCCATTGGTTGAAAACAGGTAAAAGAACAGATTAGATACACATTGAGAACACACCTATTGTTTCTCTATTTCTTAAAATCATTTGTGTTACCTTTCAATTTCTTTTACATGTAGAGCAAACATATGGCGAGAACATTCTCAGCCCCGTCAATCCATATTAAATTTACTGTGAACACAAAATTGCATTACTAATATACTGAGATGGTTCCTGTTTCAGAATGGATACTGAGATGTATTACTTGTAGGAAAATAAGACTTTATTGGGCTCTTTTCCTTATTTAATCATACATTCTTTTCTTCTCCAATGAATTTTGCTAGTTGTTTAACGTGTGAATGCATGGTTCCAAGAATTTTCCAAATTCCTGGTACCTTTCAATTGCCAAACATTAGGCTGGACAGAAATCAAAGTGTTCTATTTCATCACAACAGACATGACCTAAATGAGTTGATTTTTATGGTCCTAATTCCTCAAATGAAGTCTTTAATTTTGCCTTTTAATGATGTAAATAGAGCTTATTTACTTTATCCGCTTCATCTTATGAAACACTATTTTCTGTTTAGTTCGTTCCAAAAGAATAACAATTTGCTGTGTTTGAAAACTTTTTAACTTTGAAATTTCTTAGTTTACTCTTAAATGGCATGCTCTGATAGCCATGAAATGTCGGGGCATATTTAGGATTACAAATTCTAAATGATACTTGGGGTATTTTGCCAAAAGTTCTCCTTTTTTTGAAACTCCATGCCAACCAAGCACCGTCGTGTAAAATGAAACAAAGGGGAAACAATTTTAGTAATGATTTGTTGTTGATTGAAGCAGCATCCAGCTTTTCAAATGGAGCTCATATAGTACACTGGATTGAACTTGAACAGACATCAAATCACCCATAATAGCAAACTAGCTATTGTATCCATAAATAAAAGGTAAACATGCACCATAGAAAAAAGTTGCCAAAACTGTAGTAAGATACATCAGTTGGATGTTGAGGGAACGAGCGGACATAGAAATAAATAGGACGACAGATTCTGTACAATGGTTAGGAAGTAATAATAGATGGAGTTCCATAGACCCTAATGTCAGTATGTACAAGATTAGCAAGTAATTCTCTAGGTCAGAAGCAGTCCACTCTTTGCTTGTACCATAAATTACTGTTTCCAACTGTTAGTAGCTTGTTTAACTCTTATATATGTAAAATGATATCACAAGCATATCGGCAGCACTTGCACATCTATTGGTTTCCTCTTTGTCAGTGGCAGTAAAGAAATCCTTATTGTTAGCAAAGTTCACTGTCTGGTCACTAACAACTTGGTTTTGATTTAAATGATTATGCATAAATGTAGGATCAAGTCCAGGAAGTTGTCGCTCAGCAACAATCTAAGGAGATAGAGCATCCCATGACTAGAGATGAGATTTTATCTTCCGTTGTTGGTGAGAGAACAGGCTATATTCGTGGAAAAGGATACGGAAAGAAGCCTCCTAAAAAGAGTAACATTCAGCAGGCAAACATAGAGGCCAGCGTGTCTTCTGCTATTTATATTATGCGTTAGGAAATGCAAGACGAGATGAATAGGAAGTTGCAAGAAGAACGTGAACAAATGGCTGATGAGTTGCGAAGAAATATGGAAATTGAGTTGGAAAGGAAGTTGGCAGAGGAGCGTGAACACGCAAATGCAGACACAGACAAGAGGATTTTTCTAGAACTGGACAAGAAGATGCAAGAACAATTTGCTAGTTTATTGATTAGAATGCACTAACAACAGGTACTTTCTCCACTCCTTCTTAATAATTCTTTAGTAGTAACTCACAAGTTGGTATTAACATGATAAGGAAAAGAATGCAATTAATTTAGTTGGCACTCCTCATCACTAACCTAAATTTATTATTTCCAATGTGACACTAGCTCCAACAAGTTTACTTTTCCCTTCTATAAAGTTGGCACTCCTCATCACTAACCTAAATTTCAATAGCTAAAAAGCATGCACGATAGTTGGAATAACATAATTATTTTATCATCTTTTTGCAAGGGTACTAACAATTGTTGCCCATGATGATTATCTGTGTTCGTACGAGGTGTTCCCAGTATTAGTCTGTCTGGTCGGGTGCAAATTGTGTTTTGGATACAAAGTGTTTTGACCAGTACTGTTTCAGATTTACTTTCGGAAAATTTTCATTTCATTTCTTGAAAATTGCTTACAAGTATAACATATTTTACATTCTTTCATGACTGAAATGATGAATTGATACATGTACTTACAGCTAAATTCCATTTCGCATAAGAACAAAAGATAATGGGGAAAAACGGCTGTAGCTGAAAGCTAGCTGCAACAGATTTCTTGGACCAGCAAACATCATCCCCCTTCTTCTTCCTTTTTTTTTTATGAATACAAAATTAAAATGGAAACAACCTTATCATGTTTATTTAAGAGAAGAATTGCCAGCAAGAGATTCTAGACAATACTTGTTGTTGTTGCATTCTTTTCCTAGCTAAGAATGCCGCTGATTCATTTTCATTCCTAGGTGTATCTAGGTGATATGTTTGAGTCATCTCTGGTTATTTAGGCTTCCAGCTTGGTTCTTTTGCTCGTAGCTAATTGTCACGACCCGGATTTTCCCCCAACATCGGGATCGTGATGGCGCCTACTCGTGGTAGCTAGGCAAGCCACTGTATTCATACTATCCTGCTTTTAACACAATTTTACTTGAATAAATGCGGAATGCTTTATCGAAATAGAAATAACAAATCACAAGGTGAAAATCATACTGAAATCCTCTACCCCAAGACGTGGAGTCACCAACTCACGAACTACTATGGAATACTACACATAAAAGTCTAAAGGAAATATAACATAATTCTATTTGTCTCGGAACAAAGAGACTACAGCTAATAACATAAATAAAGAGAGAGACGCCGGGCCTGCGGACGTCTGCAAGCTACCTCGGTCTCAAATATGATCAACTCCCACGCAATCGATTTACTGCTGCTGTTGCTCCTGGTCGTGACCTGGACCTGTGCAAAAACGCACAGAAGTGTAATATCAGCACAACCGACCCCATGTGCTGGTAAGTGCCTGGCCTATCCCGGCGAAGTAGTGACAAGCCTAGGATCAGACACCCACATAAACCTGTGCAATTCAATATATATATGTATACCACAGAATAACAAGAAATAACCAAGTATTAACATAATAAGGAATATCTCAAAGAATTCAACAATTAACCACAGTTAATAAATTCACAAGGAAAAACAAAATATAATGTAAACACAAGTAATATCAATAAATAAGCAAATAAAATGCACGGCATCACCCTTCGTGCTTTTACTCTCATCCTCACCAAATAAGCAAATAAAGTACACGGCATCACCCTTCGTGCTTTTACTCTCATCCTCACATCCATAGTACGGCATGATCCTTCGTACATGGTTCAATAACAGGGGCACGGCATGATCCTTCGTGCATAATCAATAAAACATGGCACGGCATTAACCTTCGTGCATAAATAAATAAACATGGCACGGCATCACCCTTCGTGTATTATCACTCTTCCTCACCCAAATAACAATCACAGTTAAGGGCAAAGAAAGAAGCAGTAATTCATAAAGTGTCCCAACAAGGGCAATCAATAATCATCTTCACAACAAGTACCGACAAGGGAGAACAATAACAATTCATCTGTAATATATCTCAAAATAATCATTTTTCAACGACTCACGGTCATACTAGACGCCAGTGTATGGATGCTCGTCACCACAGCCCATACACCGCACTCGATCACATAACACATAGCACATAATCCTATTCCCTCAAGCTAGGATAGAACAAACACTTACCTCGAATGTTTATGAACAATTCAATCTGTGGAAATGTCTTTTTCTTTCAACTTTGGCTCCAATCCAATCGTATCTATACACAATTGATTTAATATCATCAATACTACTCAACAAACTAATTCTTAAGACCAAATACAACTTTTACAACATTCCGCCCGGAATAGTGAATTTCAACCCCGGGCCCACATGGTCGGAACTCGGGGTTAGGACCAAAATCCGGTTACCCATCCCCCCACGAGTTCATGTATATGATTTGTTTCAAAATCGGACCTCAATTCGAGGTCCAATTCCTCAATTTATGAAAAACCCTATTTTCTAACAAAAACAAGAATTCTACCATGAAAACCTTTGATTTCTAATGAAAAACATGTTTAATGATGTTAGGAATTGAAAGAATTAAGTAAAAAGTGACTTACAATTGTTTTGATGAAGAAGAAATCCGTGAAGAATCGCAAATGGGTGTTTTTGTTTTGTAAAAAGTGAAGAAATGAACTTAAAATCGTGTTTTACAGGTCTCTGTGTTCGCATTTACGAACATGGGTTCGCAATTGCGAACCCCGACCAATTTCTGGAGTTTGAAAAATAAGCTAAGGCTGGGAAGTTCGATTTTGCGAACATTTGTTCGCATTTGCGAACACTGGCAGACAAAGGGAGTGTTCGCATTTGCGAACTAATGTTCGCATTTGCGAACATAGGTTGTATAGGGCAGTGTTCGCATTTGCGAACAATGGTTCGCATTTGCGAACCAAGGCAGTTTAAGGAATGTTCGCATTTGCGAACTTTTGTTCGCATTTGCAAACATAGGCAGGCCCTGGGGACTTTCGCATTTTCGAACAACTGTTCGCATTTGCGAACAAGGCTGGGTCAATGGGGCTTCGCATTTGCGATCAGGGTTCGCATTTTCGAACCCTGCCTTGTACTGCCCCCTTCGCAATTGCGAGAAATACTTCGCAATTGCGAAGCCAACAGCTGGGTGAAAAACCAGCAGGGCAACATTTCAGAATTTAATCCAACGGCCTATCAAATCTTTACCCGAGTCCCCCGGCTCCAAACCAAACATGTACACAACCTCAAAAACACATTATGAACTTGTTCGTGCGATCACATCGCCAATATCACCTCGTTTTCATCAAATCAAGCCTCAAATTCATGATTTTCATACCTTTGGTTTTCAAAACTTTCAAACTTGGGACTCAAGGTCCAAAACATCTCAAACGACATCCGAATGTCACCAAACTTTACAGAAAATCACATATATAATATTTAAGACTTGTACCGGGCGTCCGAACCAAAATACGAGCCCGATACCAAGGTCAATTAATTCATTTTCCTTTAACAATTACATCAAAAACAATTTCATAGAAAAATTCATAAATTGGGCTCTAGGCCTCAGAATTCGACTCCGGACGCATGTCCAAGTCCCATATTTTCCTACGGACCTCTCGGGACCATCCAATCTCGGTCCGGATCCGTTTACCAAAAATGTTGACCGAAGTCAACCATATCAATATTAATATCATTTTTATCCAAATTTCTCATAGAATTCATATTTTCTATCACAAAATCTTTCCGACTACATGCTCGGATCGTGCACGTAAATCGAGGCAACATAGAATGAGGTTTTCAAGGCCTCGTAAGCTCGAAATGATTAATTAAATAAGTGATGACCCTTTGGGTCGTCACAATCTCCACCTCTAAAACAACCGTTCGTCCTCGAACGGACAAAAGAAAGAAGTACCTGAGTCAGGAAACAAGTGTGGGTAGCGGCTCCGCATATCAGACTCGGACTCCCAGGTCGATGCCTCAGGAGGCTGACCTCTCCACTGAACACGCACAGAAGGATAACTCTTCGACCTCAACTGTCGAACCTGCCGGTCTAGAATGGCTACCGGCTCCTCCTCGTAAGATAGATCATTGTCCAATTGGACAGTACTGAAGTCTAACACATGTGTGGGATCGCCGTGGTATCTCCGAAGCATAGATACATGAAAAACCGGATGCACGGCTGATAAGCTAGGCGGCAAAGCTAATCTGTAAGCCACCCCTCCCACTCTGTCTAGAATCTCAAATGGACCAATATACCTAGGGCTGAGCTTGCCCTTCTTCCCGAACCTCATCACGCCCTTCATAGGCGACACTCGGAGCAATACTCGTTCACCAACCATGAAATCTACATCTCGAACCTTACGATCCGCATAAGTCTTCTGCCTGGACTGAGCTGAACGCAATCTCTCCTGAATAGTCTTGACCTTATCCAAGGCCTCCTGAACTAAGTCTGTAC